>JAVJIF010008759.1:0-120008 GCA_038442645.1 Agave tequilana
AAATTCTTAAATCTCCTAAAAGAAGTGTAAAAGAAAGAAAATGTAAAACTACCTATGTTAGTAAACCCTCCCCCATACTTATGTCATGATTATCCTCATATATCGTGAATGTGTATATACATGAAACAAATGGAGAGGGAAGGAAAATTACCTCATGGTGGTGGTTCCAATGAGTGGTCTGGCTGGGCCAAGCGTTACTACTCAATTAAGATATTGTGATCTTATAGAAACCCACCAGTGACCTCTCTAATATGACCTAGTAAAATATTGGAGAACTGTATAATTTTATTGAGAATTACCCTCATCCATTTTCAATTTTTCAAAAATAATTACTGAGTCATTTTCGCCAACATCCTTGTCAACTATGAAGTGTAATTTTGAACTCAAATGGAATATGAATAAACAACCAATACCGACTCAGGAATTTGACTCAGATCAAGTCGAGATTCAAAGGAGGAGTCGAAATTGTTCAAAAATGGGGTCCAAACTAAAGATTGATATTCACAATACTTTTCCCACAATGAAGTGTGATCAAAGATATTGGTGATTCAATTTCACGGTGTACTTACAGATTCAATGTTGACTACGGAATAGAGAAAAAATCTAATAAAGATGCGGATTCATTATTGAATCAAAAGTAAAATAAAATAACCAACTTGAGGTTCAGGATCACTTTCAAGCTCAAGTTCAATTTCAGGAAAAGGATAACTTGTCAAAATATCAAGGTGTTTTCAAATTTTGGGCAAGTTCAAATGGATGTAATGAAATTGAATCTTGATTGTTGTCCACAGAAGAAATGTGAATGAGTGAAATGATCGATTCAAGTTCAGGAATTATGGGAATCAAATTGGCTCAAGAATGTTACTTAGTTGTGGTAACCTACAGGAGTCGATATTGATTTAAGGATTGGACTTGAATCGCTAAATTGAAGCTCAAGTTTACATTCATCTTCAAGTTCAATATCAGGAAATGGATAATCTGCCAACTACTATCAAAAGGTTGATATTGGTTAAGTTCAGGTTAGTATGATGAAATTGAAACCGGATTTCCAAAATAGCATGATTTTTGGGTCCAATCGTAGGGTTAGGGATATAAGGATGGTCAAAGGTTGTTAAGAAAGACTTTGCTCGCTCTCATTGATCAAATCGCTTATTATAGGTCTAACCTACTGATAGGCTGAATCATGTCTTCCATACTAGTTGGTTCTTCTTGAAAGGATAGTATGAAAGTTGATTTTGAAAATTATGGTGAAATTGTGAGTCCATCGGATTTTACAGCTGCTGCTGCGGACTCACGCAAGGGTTCGATACTCAAAGTCCAATATTGATGGTTGTTCATTTTGAATCAGTAAGACTGAAAAAGATGAGTAGGACTCTTGAAAATTTTCTTGAGATGATGAGTCCAACATATTTTGAAATCGTTGCACTTTTTCACAAAAGGCTTCTAACGCTTTTCTAACTCAGATTCTTCTTCAATTGGATGTTCTAGAAAAGAAGTATATGGAGTTTGATTTGGGAAAGATTATGAATTGAGCAATTTTAAATTTATTGTTGAGACTCAAGCATGGCTTCCATACTCCTTTCCAAATTGGATTTTTCCTCAATGGGTGGAACAGAAAAAGGAGGATATGAAGCAAAATCGGGGAACGAATATTGTGAAAATTGTGGACAAGATGGTTCAAAATTTGACTCGGGGGAGGTGAATCCCATTGACTCTGTGAAGAGTGAAAATTATTTAAAAATTATAGTCATAGGATTGGGGATATGGGTCATATTGAGTCGGATAATCCCAACTTGGCATATATGATTGGTTCATGTTGTACATAGTCGGGTTGGAGTTATCCGAATCAAATGAGGTCGGTATGACATATGGATTCATATTATGATTAAAAGAATTATTGTTATTAAAATCCATTTCACAATATACAAAAAAAGAAAACAAACAAACAAATGAACAAATAAATAAAGAAAAAGAAAATAAGCCTATGCTAGGGTTGACTTAGACCTAGACGACTCCTAACTGGTTAGATTGTCCACGGTGGATATATTGTCGGAATCTGACCACGAGTTATCGGCCAGGTAGGGGCAAGATCAATAGGAGGTATCCGTGCCGGAGCAACGGGCCTAATTATGCCAAACCACTATTCTTTGAGGTTTCGCCTCTCAATCTCCAACCTTAGATACCGATTTGATAAGAGTCAACTTCTAACATCTTTCCCTTTAGGTCAATCTTTTAAATGAGTCCGAGAAATCCCTAGGGGCCAACATCTAGTAAATTTTTATTAAGGTTTGGGTTGTGTGAGTGGGGAGGTGATTTTTGGGCTAAGCGAGGGCAATGACTTCCTATCTTATGTTGTATTAGGGTTTTGCCCTTAAGTTCAATTCGTGCAAGTGTACAATATTGATAAGAATGAATACACAAAGAGAGTAAATCACCCACGTGTTTGTCCTATACTATATGCAATGCCATATGTACACCTCCTATCAATATCATAACAATATAAGAATAAAATACAGTATATTGGAATGAAATTGATAAGTGCCTAAATGCAGATGTCTTAACCGTTTTAAAGCATCCAATTTCTATATTTTAGTTCTTAAAATTATTTACAATGTATAAGTAATATAAACAAAAATTAGCAGCAGAGTAGAAGAATATACAAGAACTTACCCAACCACACAAGAACAAGTGTGGACTTCTGCAATGCTAAAAATTTAACCTACACACCAAAAACAAAGAAGAAAGGTTAACAAAAATGTGAAATCAAACCGTTCCCGTCCCCGGCAACGGCGCCAAAATTTGTTCGGGGGTAAACTACGCACAAAATGTGTATGTTTGAAATCGATATTTAAAGTGTGTGTGCTTTGGCTTCCTCGATACTTCCGTTATAGATAGAGGCTAAAATGAGTCGAATACACAAGGACGGGAGGCGATAGAAGCTTTACCGGTTGATTCACGTGTGTGTTAAATATTCTTCAATGTTTGAAAGAATGAAAAGAAAGGAAAACAAAGAATGGAAAAGATAAGTATGGTGAACACGAAGAAGTGGGAAATATAGAAAAGAAGATATTTGTGATGTTTGATATTTCTAAAACAAAGTGAAAACAAAGAAAACCTATAGCTACTAACTACTAATGACTCACCAACATGCTAACCTCTTAGTGATAGTTGCCTCACATGTATCCTTGGCAATCACTAGTCCTTGGTTCAAGAGCGTTTCAAAGTATGACCTATATGTAACTTACCACATTCCAACTCAACAAAACAAGTGCAAGCTGCACTTAAACCATCAAAATTAAAAGTAAGCATGGAGTAAAGTAATGTTAGCTTGTTAGAGTGCTAGATCTATCATCATGAGCCATCAATGGCTCTTCCAAAAATAAGGCCAAGAAGAGGCTACTAGATTCATGTGGATTATCAAGTAAGAAGTTACACTAGTTAGTGGTTAGTAGTTAGTTGTCATGAGAGAAAAGATTAGTTAAACATTTAAAATGAGTTAGATAGAAAATAAAGAGAGGTAAAGAGAGAACCTTTCATAGCTTGTCACCTTCTATTACAAGCACTCTTGCTTTTCACTCATGTATCACTCTCTCTCCTATTACAAGATCTAAAAGAAATGAAAAATACAAAGGAAGAAGAAGAACTAACCTAACCTAAACTATCCTAAACTACAACATGGAAGAAACTACACTACTCTCTATATATCTCCTCTCTGCAAAACCCCAGGGGGTAATATAGGCACCAGGGGAAAGGGAAGCCGGGGGCAAATCCTGGCCCAAAGTACGGGCGCAGCCGCGCCCGTACGGCCGCAAAAATGTGGCCTAGGCCACGTTTCTGCGGCTCTTCTAGAGCCGCGCGCTATCGCGTCTGTCACCTGTCAATTGGAAGTCCCGGTTTCTGGTTTTGGGCCCCTACTTTTGACGAATCAGCTCTCCAAAGTCAATGGCTATATTATAGCCTTTAATCACCCATTAAATGATGACTTAGGGTCTTCTTCTTTATTGCACACCATGAACCTAGAAACATATAAGAGTTGTATTATTAGCAAAATTTAATATGAAATAAATGTGAAGATGCTGTATGAAATATGCAGTTTTAGAGACTAATCATCAGGCGAGGCTATCCCCTTGGGCTTATGCAAGGCTAAGTGTTGAACTAACTTAGCATTTTAGACCTGCTTAGATCTCTTCAAAGGCAACCTTGCCTTACTGTCTGTTTCACTGGATCAGTAGAGTCCAATTGCTGATTTGTCCCTTGGGGATGGGCAAAATCTGGTCGTCAGCTATCTGCGACTTATCTTTTGTAAATGTTGACAAGTTAGACATCATTTAAACCGGTTGAAGAGCTGTTTGAGTTTTTATCTTTTTTTAGTGTCAACAACCGCAACATAAAGAACCCAGTATTAAACAAAGAGAAGATTTAAGCTTGAATATCTTCTCTCTCTTATAATCGAAAGTTTTGGGATTATTGTAATCTTTCATTGATTTAAAAAAGTTTTATTACGATCCTCTAAACATTTCCCAGACCAAACAATTGTGATTTATTATAGTAGATATTTATAGCTTGTTTCAGGTTACTTAAGGCTTAGCACGTATACGTGGGGCATTTTCCTTGCGTATATGTGTCACCAACTCTTGTCGCGTCATTGCTCCAGCGTATTTTGGGAAGCGGGCGCAACAGGTTTTTCGTAGTATCAGAGCCTAGGTTTTTGACTTGCGACTTAACTTTTAAGTTTCTTTTTTCTCAAGTGAGAACTAGATCATACTGGTAACTTGAAACGAGTTAAATATACACTGCAATATACATATATACTATTCACTATGATATCAAGTCTGCTTGGAATTGATCGTCCTTCCCTTGAAAATTCATCTTTTTAATCTTTTGATATCCCTGCTTTCTACTCTTATTCCAAAGTAATTTCGATCTTCTTCTTGATTTCAAGTTCATCTCAATTCTATTTTCCCTGACTTTGTCTCTTGAGACTGATTACTTCACGTTGAAGCCGGGAGCAGAAGTCAAAGTAGTGCAGCGCAAGCGTGGTAGATCCATGATGCGCAGAGAAGCGACATGAAGCTTGATATCTTTTCCCTGATTTTGATTCTTTTTGTCATTCCTCGCCTTATCGAAATTTCGGGGACAAAATTTTTGCAAGGTGGGTGAGAATGTAATATTCCTACTTTAAAATACTGTAGTTTTATTTTTCAAAGTATTATTTTTACTTTACTTATTATTTTATTTATCATTATTAATTAACTTGATTTGTGACTTATTATTATTAAATATACAAATTATTTTGGAGAGATTAAATGTTAATTTGGATTATATATATTATTACTATTATTGCTTATTTATATTGTTGTTACTAATTACTATTATTTTTATTTTTACCATTATTATTATTAATTGTTATGATTATCATTTCATTATGGATATTATTTATTATAATTATTAGTGTTATTATTATTATTGTTGTTATTATTACAACAACAACAACTAAGCCATTTGTCCCAAGTATTTGGGGTAGGCTACATGAACCAAAAGAGAATTACGCCAGATCAGGCACATGGGTCAGCTTTCTCCACTCATTCCTATCGAGCAATATGTCTTCACTAAGACCTTTAGCCTCTATATCTTGTCTTTTTACCTCCATCCATGTTTTCTTTGGTCCCCCCTGCGCTCTTTTAACTTGCCCTAAATTGATATGCTCTAGTCGCCGGACTGGCGCATCTGTAGGTCTACGTCGCACATGACCAAGCCATCGTAGATGGTTTTCTCTCATCTTCTCTTCTATAGAGACTACACCTATGGTAGTACGGATATCCTCATTTTTCATCTTATCTCTCCGCGTGTTACCACACATTCAACGAAGCATACACATCTCTGCTATACTCATCTTCTGGGCATGATGTCTTTTTATAGCCCAACATTCTGTGCCATATAATAAAGCTAACCTAATAGCAGTCCGATGAAACTTTTCCTTCAGTTATAACGAAATGTTACGATCACATAAAACTCCTGTTGTGCTCCTCCATTTCAACCAGCCGGCTTGGATCCTATGGTTGACATCACTATCGATCTCCCAATCCTTTTGGATAATAGAACCCAAGTACTTAAAATGACTGCTCATCGGTATCTTGTCTATCTAGTCTCACAATACTACAATCTCGGATTTCCTGCTTACTGAGTTTACACTCCATATACTCTGTTTTAGCCCTTCTTAATCTAAAACCTTGAGATTTTAGAGTTTGCCTTCATAGATCCAATTTGGCAATTACCTTAACTCTCGTCTCATCGACTAGGACAATATCATCAGCAAATAGCATTCACCACGGTATCTCATCCTGAATAGCTCAGTAAGCTCATCCATCATTATGATAAATAAGAATGGACTCAAAGCAGATCCTTGATGCAATCTAATTGTGATAGAAAAATCACTTGTTATGCCTCCACAAGTTCTGACATTTGCCACTACTCCATTGTACATATCCTTAATTATGTCAATATATTTGATGGGGATTCCTTTTTTCATCAATGTCCACCATAATACCTCTTTTGGCACCTTATCATAAGCTTTCTCTAAATCATTAAAGACCATATGTAAATTTCTCTTCCTCTCTCGAAATCGCTCTATAAGTTGATGAAGTAAATGAATAGCCTCTGTCATCGATCGCCACCAGCATGAATCCAAACTGGCTCTCTGATATTGTAACATTCTGCCTTAACCTGTGTTCAATTACACTTTCCCAAAGCTTTATGGTGTGACACATGAGTTTTATTCCACGATAGTTTGAACAACTCTGGATATCACCCTTGTTCCTATAGAGAGGTACTAAGGTATTCTTCCTCCACTCATTTGGCATCTTTTTAGTTAGCTAGATCTTGTTAAAGAGGCTTGTCAGCCATCTCATGCCCACCTCTCCTAAGCATCTCCATACCTCAATAGGAATTCCATCCGGGCCAACTGCTTTCCTTGACTTCATCCTCTTCAAGGCCTCTTTAACTTCAGATTCGTTTATTCTGCGCATATAATTATGATTCATATCCTGACACTGAATGGTAAGGTCATCCAAGTCTTGAGTAGAATTACCATTAAACAATTTATCAAAATACTCTCTCCATCTTTCTTTGATTTCTTCATCTCGAACTAAAACCTTCTGATCCTCATCTTTGACACACCTCATAGTACATAAGTCTAAAGTCTTTCTCTCCCTTATTCGAGCAATTCTATATATATTCTTTTCAACCTCTTTGGTATCGAACTTCTCATACATTTCTTTGTACACTTTAACAACCTCTTTGGTATCAAACTTCTCATACATTTCTTTGTACACTTTAACTCTTACATTCTGAACAGCTTTCTTAGCCTCCTTCTTGGCTAGCTTATACCTTTCAAAGCTCGCTCTATCACAATTTTTCTTCAAATCTCTATAAGAGTCTCGTTTGATCTTAATGGTAGCTTTTACCTCTTCATTCCACCATGATGTGTCCTTACATGGTGGAGCACCACCCCGTGACTCACCAAGTACATCTTTAGTCACTCTTTTAATGCAGTTAGCAATTTTGTTCCATGTTATATTGTGATCATCTTGGGCTTTCCAATCTGCTTCATGTACTACTCGATCTAAAAAACTCTTTGGTTACCTTCTTTTAGCCGCCACCACTTAATCTTAGGGTCTAACTTACGTTTAATCTTTCTAAATCTCCTTCTAATCTGAACATCTAAAATTAAGAGTCTATGTTGGGTTACTACACTCTCACCCGGTACTACCTTTCAATCCATACAACAACCTTTATCTACTTTTCTAGTTAAAAAGAAATCTATTTGGCTTGCACTTGATCCACTTCTAAAAGTGATCAAGTGAGACTCTCTCTTCCTAAACCAAGTGTTCGCTAAGATCAAATTATATGACAAAGTAAAATCTAGAATCGAGTTACCTGGTTAATTTCTTTTCCCAAAATCAAATCCTCTATGCACACTATCAAACCCATAATGACTAGTTCCTACATGCCCATTGAGGTCATCGCTTAAGAAAAGCTTTTCTCTACTGGGTATGTCTTACACAATCTCATCTAAATCCTCCCAAAATTAACGCTTACTTGACTTATCAAGTCCTACTTGTGGTGCATAGACACTAATAACATTAAAAATCTCCTTATCTAAAATAAGTTTACCTAGTAAAATTCTATCACCCTTTCTCCTAACCTCCACTACATCCTCAAGCAATTGTTTATCTATGATTACACCTACCCCATTACAGTTTCTATCTCTACCAGTATACCAAAGTTTATAACCCCAAGGCTCTATAATTCTAGCCTTTTCACCTACCTACTTAGTTTCTGCACACACAAAATACTAACATTCCGTCTAACCATAGCATCAACTAACTCTGCTAATCTACCTGTAAGAGAGCCTATGTTTCATGATGCTAACCTAATCCTATATTCATAAGCTACTTTTTTTATCCTCACCCGCTCATAAAAGTGTGGGAACTCTTACTCTTTTGACACCACATCCGGGCGCCGATGTGGTGCGTCATTTCTGGACGACGACCTAGCAACCCTTGCTCACTTTTCACTACACCCGAGCTCTGATGTAGCGCGTCACTCAGTAGGGGATGCCCCAAGGAAATTTAGTTCTTAATTCATATTCGTAGTATGTGACAATATTTTATGTTGGCTGTCACAGGCCTACCACTACCCTCCTCCTTTATCCTGACTTAGGACAGGCAGTGAACGGCATACTGGCGGAGTTATTATTGTTATTATTAATAACAATAATAATAGTTGTTGTTAATATTATTGTTATTATTATTTATTATTATTGCAATGTGATGGATTCAGGCACAGATCTTCAGCACGTGGCCGCTCCTTTCATGCTCCCCAAGCCTCTGCAGCTTATAATTACCCTATAATTAGACCCGAGAAGAAAGGAGACGGAGAGCTGTAGACTAGGGTTTCTTCCTCTTTAGTGTAGTATAGTAATAATAATAATAATTAGTGTTATTATTTGGCCTCATTCAAGGATGTGGGATCATCCTCTAGCCCTATGTCAAATTCATGCTCTTGGAGATAAACTATATAGTCATTTGCAATGGTTGATCTCCTCTCCCTAATTGATCTACTAGGCACTTATAGTTGAGAACTTTCAGATTTTACCTCATCTAAAGAATCTACTTCAGGATAAACTGTATATGTACCTTATAAAGGTACAACTGTATTTTCATGCTGAAGTGAAACAACTACTTCATCATTTTGGACAGTTGTCATAAGTATAACAATATGTTCTTCCTTAAATGTGAAATTCTTATGTAGTGACTCCACTATTCTGAATATCTTCAATAAATTTAGTATTATCCATCTCTATTATGTTCTCAGTGGAGGAACAGTAAAAACCTAAAGCCTCTAGACCTCTAGAATACCTTACAAAGAAATAGCTAACTATCCTTGAGTCTAGCTTTTTCTCATATAATACACGATCTTGCTTCAGCTGGACAAAATCTAAACATAGAGATGCCAATGCTAGGAGTTTTCTCATACTATAACTCATATGGGGTTCTAGTTACAATTTACTAGGTACTCTACTAAAGAGGTAAACAGTCGTCTTTAAAGCTTCACTCCATAATGACTCTGCCAGGGTAGTGTGAGCTATAATATTCCTAATCATGTCCTTTAGTATGTGATTTCATCTCTCAGCAACACTATTCTGACGAGGTATCCCTGACATGATGTACTAAGCGACAATGTCACACTCTTTCAGAAATTGGCAAATGGTCATGGACATCTATCTGATCCGTCGTATTTGCCATAGTACTCACCACCATGATCAGATCCGACAGCTTTAATCTTTTTATTCAATTGATTTTCAACTGCAGTTTTATAGATTTTTAAACATGTCGAATGAATGGGATATCTCATATAACAAGTATAGGTACCCATGACGAGAGTAATAGTCTGTAAAAGTGATGAAATATTTTAATGACGATTCCAAGAAGCTATAGGGAATAGACCACAAATATCTATATACACTAAATCCAAGACACCTAAACTCTGTCTAATACCAAACTTTCTAATGTTTCTTTAATTAAAGTTCGCTTAGTGCCTAAGCTATTCGCATATAAAGATTTAGTATATGAGGCATGAAGTTTCAATTTAGATAGGCATCAATCAGAATTCTAGTACCATTAACTTTAAATTTGAAAGTTAGACTAATTATTTCATTATTAAGAGTGACAATAAAACCAGACCGGTCTAACAATGGAATAAAAATATGATTCTGCCTAAAAGGACAGTACATATAAAGTCTCATCAAAATTCAAAACAAAAAAATCAGAATCTAATCTAAACATACAATCTCCAACAACCTCAACTGCAATTTTATTTCCATCACCCATGTATACGTGTCGCTCAACTAGACTGAGCTCATTTAGGTTTGGAAGTTCCGCATTGAATCTCTTATGTGAATTATTTATCCACCGTGTATGTGGTGGCACTAAAGCTAAATTAATTTTAGAACAAATATAAATATGAGATATACCCTTCTTAATTAGTTATTTCTGATACTTTATGTGTATATCTTAATTAGTTATTTCTAATACTTTATGTGTATATCTTAATAAGTTATTTCTGATACTTTATGCAATCCTACTTGAGGTGGCTTACTTTCTTGCAGAAAAAATCATGTAATAACCTTAGGCTTTTTCTCCAGCACTTTCATCGCTTAGGATCAGTAACTGTAGTAGTGTTTATATTTTCCCCTTTAGTAACACTTTTTTTTTCTTATTAGAAGTGTTACCTTAGATGCTAAATGAGCACTTCCATTCTTTTTTTAATCTCTCTTCTTCTTGGACACAATGACTAATGATCTCAGTGAGATTCCATTTTTTTCTTTGAGCAATATAAATAATTTTGAAAAAGGGTTATAGCTTATAAGAAAAAAGATTAGGGTGAAGTGCGCTAGAATCTCTTCAGAGAATTCTAATTTCAGTGCTTTTAGTTTAGAAATAAAATTGGACATTTTCATAATGTATTCCCTTATATTTTCTTTATTGTTATAGCGCATATTTATCAACTTGTTAAGATGCGTGCTGGCCTCAACTTTATCTGATTTAATAAACCGGTCAGCTACTTTAACTGAAAAACTCTTAACATTAACTTTATCAAGCATAAAGCCCTTAATATAGGAATAATGTGTTTTATGATTATTGACACATACTGTAAGACCTCCCCCACTTATCATAATTGATATTTTCTTTAGTTGAACTTTTGTTAGTGATAGTAGGGGTCGATCAGTCTTTAAGGTGTAGTTTAGGTCCATGAATCCAAAAATAATTGTTTACGTGGTGTTACCGCTTCTTAAAGTTTGTACCATTCAGTTTAGACTACATAAGCATATAATTTCTCATCAATTTAATTAAATATTGCATTTAACAAAACTCTACTGTAATAACTATAAAAAAATTGAATTTCAGAAAATGCAACCAGTCTGATTGATAGAGCTACAAGCCAAACTTTCAGAACAAGTTGTGTCTCTTTATGCCAAATTATACTGGCCCAATATAGATACCCTAAAATCTAGGTCCTATGTAAGAGAACAGCCTTTCTTTGGACCGATTGTCCTTTTATAGGATTGATTCCAAACTTTAAGCTATCTATATTGACCATATAATATTTGTAATGACCCGGCCTTAATGACAACCTTCATTTGGGCCGATTGCCACACGCATGAGCCACATAAATCTACGTTTTTGGATTCTTGTTCTGCCGTCGGACTAGTTGATAAGGGTAATGCAATATGGGCTTATAATGTGACAACCTTCCTTTGGGCCGATTACCACACACGAAGGTTCTCCCACTTGCATTACTCACATCAAGTAATTCGACGCCGTACATAATTCGACCAAACAATAGTCTTCCTATGGGCATGCTGTTGTCCTCATGAACTATATAAGCAATTAAATAAGGTATTTTATAAACTTTTAACTTAAACATGTATATATCTTTATCTGTGTATTATTTACTATAGTAAACATTAATATTCATCATGCTAGAGGAATATAAGCAATATAATAAATATTGATGAAGCGAAAGTATGTAAGGTTACATATTACCATGATAAATAAATACTTTAATACCTTCTTTATGTCACCTAACTACTTTTTATCATGTTTAGTGCCTGTAATACTGTAATGCTTATGAAGAGCTTCGAAACAGCTATTTACATGCCCAAAACAGAGGTCGGATGAGTCCATAACGGCTAATTGAAGTTTTTATTGACAAAACGAGTCTATAGTGCTATATTGGGTCTGGATCAGACCCAATCCGCAATGGTTAAGTTGTGAGTTTCCTAATGGGTTGGGTTTAATCAACTGAATAAAACCCAATTAGCTTAATGTGAGATTAATTGGGATTAGATTTCTTTATTTGATTAGAATTCTACCCCAAAATTTTCTTAATAGACTAGAATTCTATCTCAACCCTAAAACCCAAATCAATCTCAACAATCTCAATTAAATTTAATATGAGATTAGTTAGAAGTAAGTTTTCTTATTAGATTAAAACAAATTCTATCTCTAAATTTCTAATCCTAATAAATCTCATAATATCACTTGATTAGAAAACCCAAAGAATTTATCTCTTTTTTTTGCTTTGTTTTGTCGCTGACCACCGCCAGCCAATGTTGGCCGGTGGAGGCGCGCGGCAGCAGGCGCCTGCTGCTGCCCGCATGGTGATGCGGGCCCAGGCAAGGCCCACCTGCATGCAGGCTCTGCCTATGCGTTGCATGCATGCAGCGCTCATGCAGCACACTGCATGCAACACATGCATGAATGCATGTATGCACTGTTTTCCTTTTTTTTAATTTTCTGATTTTCTAATTAAAAAAATAACACACAGAAAATTTCAGAATATATATACATAATTCAATTTAATAATCTCAATTTAGTTCAATTATTTGAGATATTAAAAATAATTTTTTATTGAATTAATAAAGAGATCGATCATGACTTTAATTGATCAAGATTGTAGATCTTGATGATCCGATAAAGAGGGGGCTCTGATATTAATTGTTGGATTTAATAATTATTCTAAATAATATCTCATACATGCAATATCCTCACGCCTAAACTAAAAGCCTTTTTATCAAGATCAAAAGGAAGGAAGTTTAGGCATACCTGATTCCATCACAAAAGTGATGCAGAAGGTTGCATGATCTCGATGAAGTTGGAGTTGAGGGAGGGGATTCTTTTCCCCAGCCACTAAGTTCTCTTCTTGATCCTTAGAGGAGATAAGAGGCCTCCAAGAGAAAGATTAGGTCATAATTGTTGTGGTGGAGAGGGAATCCTACCCATAATATATATAGCATCAAGGAATCCTAGTTTAACTCATCATAGATCTAGACTTTTTATTGATAACACGAGTTTCACACGTGTAGATGAGTCTCACATCTTAATTTAAATATACTCATGGCTAAGAATAATTAAAATGTATTTAGACCCAAACCATCAGGCTTGATCAATTCTTTATTGGGTTCAATAACATAAGTTTATAGAGATGAGTGTATAAATTCAATTAGACTTATGTAGGTCCAAATTAGTTTAGACTCCAATCCAAATATGTCTAACATGTACTGCTTCTCCATTGTTGGGATAATGACACACCAACTATTTCATAAATGGAATATAGACAGTTTAGAACAAGAAAGAGCCACCATTATTCATAAAGTACTTTTTCATCATTAACCTATTCATTGAACAAAAAAATTCAGCTAAAAGTGGATAGTTACCGATAGAGATGAAAAATTAAGATCAAAGGTAGACACTTTAACGTGAAAGATAAGTACAAACAGAAAAAAATATGAACATATAAAAGTGAAAGGTGGATAGTTTATGTCTGAAGGTGGACATATTGAGATAAAGGTAGACAAATTGAAATTAAAGTGGATAGAGTTTGTCTCAAGGGGTATATTCTGTTAAAGGTAGATAGATTGGTCCTAAAGGTGTATAATAGCTTCGTATACTTGGGATAGTTTTAAGACTAATATAGTTATATTAACCAAAAAAACAGCCTATTAAATATAAGAGTAGACATGCTTATTTTAGATAGACAACTCTATACATGAACTAAGAAAAAAAGTTGCTTATTTCTCATTTCCTTCAGTGGCGAGTTAGAGGATGAAGCCACACCAACTCTAACATATATATGGATAATTCGTGAGTCGCATGAACAACATACTTGAAATATATACTATAAGTTTTCGTCGCTGATGATGATGAAAAACATATTCTATTCTTGCCTAAATTTGTACTTTAGGAGCAAATGAAAGAGGAAAGAAAAGATGAAGACCTGGGGAAAGAGAAAAAGAATAAAGCTTAGAATAGAAAAATAAGATGAAGAGTTAGAAGACAAGCAAATGAAAGAAAAGGAGAAATATTAGATTAATCTTAGCCAAGAAATTTGGTGGGAAATATCCCGTTTTATATTCCCTCCAAATTTTCATTTATGCGTATTTTTCTTCTTTGATTATTCAATCAAAAATGATCAAACCCTAAAAAAAAGTGTTGACTCCACTGATAAGCTGTCTTTTTTGGTGCAAGAATGTGGTTAATGTAGTTGCAAAAGATAGATTTGCTTCAAATTTCGAGCAGTGGCAGACCATAGTCGCAGGTGGACAGAAACGAGTAAGGGTGAACATAAACGAGTAAGGGTGAACTGAATGAGTATTGGTGGATAACTTTAGCTTTGTGGTAGACATCAACAGTCTCTTTACAGGGCATGACAACAATAATTACAGTCACACCTGCTGCTCTAAAGTGGAATCAGAGACCCCCACAAAGGAGGGCAATAATGGGAATATGGAAATACAGAGTACACTATATCCAATAAAGGTGGGGACAATGACTTTTTGAAACAACAAACTTCGACTGGAGGCTTTTTGACCCAAAATTAAAGCCCAGGGGTTTTTATGAACTAAAAAAAAGCTAGGGGCTTAAATAAAATTTTCCCTTAGAAGTCTGAAACATGAGTTGGTTTTACAAATCTAACTTAACAGAATTTACATTGTGTTTATATAGTTTTCTTTTACCAATTTAATTTCCCTACCTTTTTTCTCAGTCTCCAGTAATGTTTTCTTTTTCTATTTTTCGAATATAAGTGCTCTTTATTGAAAATAATTCAACATGTGTGGGCTCATATATGTGAATTTAATGTGTATGGCTATCTTAAAGTATAGTCCAAATTAATTATGATCTAATAAACTTAATAATTGGACTAATGGGTATTAAATTGTCACGGATTTAATGTGTAGAGATAATTATGTAATTTCTAATTTGATGAAGGGCCAAATTGAAAAAAAAATATCCCAGTTATTATTTAAGAGATCATGGTCCCCAAAAGAACGTATCATCTTCTTCTCTTTGAGATTCCTTCAAGCAGAGAGAAACCCTAGAGGAATACGGATCTTTTGGTAGGCCTTCCCCATCCCAACAATTCAAGGAATTCAGTCATAGATCAAGGTACGCTTTCACCTTTACTATATTATTTTCTCATATCTTTGAATTTTTATGGAGATTAGATCTATATATTTTTTTGGGTTTGATCTATGATAAAGTCATGATCTTTGATCTTATTTATTTTAAAGATAATTATTGTAGATTGAATTATTTTATTGTTTAATTCACGTTCCATCAATTGGTATGAGAGCCACTCCATTGAGAATTCTTAGATTTGGGAATTAAATTCAAAACTTTGGGATTTTTTATTGATACTTCGATGAAATTGGAATATACAATTAAGATCTTATGAATCATATTGCATGATTACTTTGGTTTCCTGGGTAAAAATTTTTCCTTCAGATTTATAGATTAAAAATTTTCTCAGATCTGAAATTTAGATTTTAAAAAATAAAAAAATTGGACCAGGCACGGACGTGCCTAGGTGGCTGTGACGACTCCGCGTATCTTGGGGCGGCGCCCGAGCGCAGTGCCCGGGCGTCACGCAATTTTTGGGGCCCTTTTTTGGGCAATTATGGGACTTTTTAGAATTTAAAAATGAATTTTGGGTACATCCAGTAAATTATTGAGATTCTCTAACATTTAATAAAACTAATTGAAACAAGATGTCTCCAAAGTGACCTCTCTTGTAAATTAGCTTCTTGAGAATGTTGAGATGTTTGTGTGTGTGTGTGAATTCATGCGAGTATTAACCGGTCCAAAGGAAGAATAATATTTGGCCGAATTGCATACACAGTTATGGTGATAAATGTGTGACAATTATAAGGTTTTCATGTGAATAATAAGTTGATACAAAGATAAATTTATTATTTGACTGGATTTATTGTCAATATTTGATTGCTACATCAAGAATACCACTTAGAAGTTAATATTATTATCCAAAAACTTGATATTAATGTTGTGCTAGGTACCTTGAGATGTATTTCATAATTGTTTAAATTTAAAAGTCATTTATTTGATTATGATGTGAACAAGCATGCTTATTTGATTTATTCTCTGTACAGCTATTGTATCTGCTGCTACTATATCGGCAAACACAAACAGTATTCCCATGCTCAATCGGACAAACTTCAAGGAATGAAAAGAGAATGTTTTAATCATTCTTAGCTGTATGAATCTAGATCTTGCACTAAGAATAGAGCAACTTGCTTCTCTTACAGCTAAAAGTTCTTCTGATGATAGGAAGAATTTTGAGAAGTGGCAATGCTCTAATCACATGAGTCTAATGATCATAAAGCGCGGCATTCCGAAAACCTTTCGAGGTGCAGTATCTGATGAGATAACTTAGGCTAAAAATTTTCTTACCAAAATTGAGAAATATTTTGCTTAGAACAATAAGGCAGAAATAAGCACGCTTTTAGCTAGCTTGATTTTTATAAAGTATAAGGGCAAGGAAAAATAAGGAAGTACATCATGCAGATGTTCCATATTGCTTCCAAACTTAAGGCACTAAAGCTTGAGTTGTCTGAGAACTTGCTTGTGCGTTTGTTATTGATTTCGTTCCCTGCACACTTCAGTCAATTTAAGGTCAGTTATAACTGTCAGAAGAAGAAGTCGATTCTGAATGAGCTCGTTTCATATTATGTGCAAGAAGAGGAAAGGGTTAAGCATGAGAAATCTAAAAGTACTCATCTTGTCAGTACCTCAAAAGATATGGGCAAGAAAAGAAAGAAAGATAAAGCTGCTAAGAGTCCAGATCAAAAAAAACTTAAGAAAAATGAAGATTGTTTCTTCTGTAAAAAACCTGGACACATAAAGAAAGAATGTATAAATATCATGCTTGGCGTCCAAGAAAGGTATGTTCTTTACTTTGGTCTGTTCTGAGCTTAATTTAGCTTCAGTACCTAGAAACACTTGGTGGTTAGACTCCGATGCTACTACTCACATAAGTGTTTCTATGCAAGTTGTCTGAGCTATCAAAGGCCAAGTGATGGTGAATGACACATCTTTGTGGGCGATGAAAAGTCAGTAGAAGTTGAAGTAATAAGGCATTTTAGGTTGTTGTGAGGAACTGGTCTATATTTTGACTTGAAAGTCACTTTCATTGTACTGTCATTTAGACGGAATTTGGTTTATTTTTCTTCATTGGACAAATTTGATTATCATTGTTCTTTTGGAAACAATCATTTTAGTCTTTCATTAAATTCAAATATTATTGGTACTGGTTCATTGAGTATTTATAACAATCTTTATTTTCTTTACACGATTGCATCACATCCTTACATGTACATTCACGTGGTATAAAACGTAAGCTAAATAAAGAAAATTCAGAAAGATTATAGCACAAGCATTTGGGTCACATATCCAAATTTAGAATAGAATGACTTTTGTCATAAGGTATTTTGGATTCCCTTGATTTTTCAGACTTAAATATCTGTGTTGAGTGTATCAAGAGAAAACAGACCAAACATAAAAGATTAGGTGCCAACAGATCTTCAAGCATTTTAGAATTGATACATATGGATATCTGTGGACCATTCCTTATGGCTTCTTGGAAAGGTCAACGATACTTTATATCATTCAAAGACTATTACTCACGCTATGGGTACCTATATCTCATTCATGAGAAATCAAAGTCCCTGGACATATTCGAAGTTTTTAGAGCTGAAGTTGAAACTCAACTCAGCAAGAAAATTAAGTATGTCAGATCTGACCGTGGTGGTCAGTACTATGGGAGATATGACGGTTCATGAGAACAACGTCCAAGGCCATTTACTGACTTCCTAAAGGAATGTGAGTACATGTTGATCGATCAGAACGAGCACTCTTAAAATGTGTAGTTTGTGAAATCAATGAAAAGCGTGTATGTACTAATGTTCCCCCGATACTTCCGTTATAGCATTGGCTCAACGGGTCGAATCCATAGGGACGAAAGGCGATAGAAGCATTAACAGTCTCTATTCACGTGTTATGTTAACAGTTCTTCTTTGTTAAAGAATTAGAAAAAGGAAAGAAAAGGAAAGAAAAGGAAATCAAGCATGCGGTAGGTGGAGAAGGCGATGAAAACGATGTGAAAATAAAAGAGAAGTGGTTTGGAAAACAAAATAGAAAAGAAAATGAAACAAAGGTGAACTAAGAGGATGGTGAAAACATCAATAGAAAAATGAGAAAAGAGTTTGGAAATAATTTCTAAGACAAAGTAAAATAAAACTCATGGCTACTAACTACTAATTGATCCACTAACCATGCTAACCTCTTAGTGATAGTTGCCTCACATGGATCCTTGGCCATCACTAATCCTTGGCTTCAAGAGATGATACAGAGCATGGTCCATAAGATTGATCTTCTACATTCAAACAACACATCCATACCACTAACAAGTTATAAGCTACTTATTAAATCATCAAAACCGGTTAGAGGTGATCATGAAATAAAGAAGACATTGCAAGTTAGCAAGTTAGTGGGTTAGGTGTTAGAATGTTAGAATGTTAGAATCCATCATCATGAGCCATCAATGGCTCTTGCAAGAGTAAGGCCTTGTAGAGGCTATTAGATTCATGTGGATTATCAAGTAAGTGGTTAGATGGTTAGTGGTTAGTAGTTAGATTGCCATGAGAAGAAGAAAAAGTTAGCAAAGCATCATGTAGAAGATGGAGAAGATTACATTGAAGAAAAAGGAGGCACCTTTACATAGATTGTCACCATCTATTAAATCAATCCCTCTCTCTCTCTGAATCTCTCAGCCCTACTATAAGATCTAAAAAGAAAAGAAAACATAAAAGGAATGAAATGAAGAACACCTACCTACACTACCCTAAAACATAGAAACCCTAGCCTAAAAATGAAAACTGCTTCGTTTTGGACCTCTACAGGGGTATTTATAGGCAAATACAGCTTCTAGAAGACGAGACAGGGCCACGCGTCGAAGATCGACGCGTGGCCCCACAATAGGGCCGCGGATCCGCGGCTATAGCCGTGGATCCTCGGCCCTATTGTGGGGCAAGAGTCCCTGGTTTTGGTACGGGGAAGCATCACGCTTCTAGGATCTTCCTGGTAAATCCCTTTTCTGGTAATTTCGCCCGAATATTCATCTGACATGAGCAAAGGTCTAGGTTCGACATATCTTCTAGAAAATCCCTTGCTTGGCCTCCAAGTAATGCGGATTTAATTACCCAAACATGGGTTTAATTAAGCTCTTATTACTTCTTTGCCCTTAAACTCTTAATTTACCTGCAAGAGAGACCAAAATACGGTTTAGACCGACATTTTATTCATAAATCGTGGAAAAATGTGATATAATAATGCAGAATTATAGACTAATCACACCCCCACACTTATCTTTTGCTCGTCCCGAGCAAAACAAGAAAAGAAAAACTATACTACAAATGTTATTACACCACTTTCGCAGGTGACGCGATTGCACTGAGCGTGTGCAACAAGCCGTTAAACCTCTAGGTTACCCTAGAGGAGAAGTTTTGTCTCCTGAGGGTTTTCAGCAGATTGCACCAACAAAATCCATAAAGAAAGAAGACAAATGTTAGTATTTTGAAAATGCATGTTGAAAGAGAGACAAGTTTTCAAATATTTTTGCAAAA
Organism: Agave tequilana; assembly: GCA_038442645.1. Classification (NCBI taxonomy): domain Eukaryota; kingdom Viridiplantae; phylum Streptophyta; class Magnoliopsida; order Asparagales; family Asparagaceae; genus Agave; species Agave tequilana. Next base: position 20,042 of record JAVJIF010008759.1, read on the forward strand.
ATATAAGCGATCTAAGGTCATAAGTCCACCAAAAATCATTCTTCCTTAAACTTAGTCTCTATGCAAGATCTTGTCTTCAATTAAGGTAAGAATTCAAAATTAGATTGAATATTTTATCTTTCATAAAACCTAGATAATATGCACTTTGTGATAGTGAAGATTCCTGGGATTTTAACTCTAACCATCAAGCCATTTATTTTTATATATTTTTTCCTTTTTCTTTCTTCCCTTGGTTTTCTTAGGCTTTGTAGTTAACCCATGTAGCGAGCCTTTAACCGATGACTCCCAAACCAGATGGTCCTAGGGCACCAGATGAGAAAACATCCCTCGGGTTTAAGGACTTGAGAAAACAAGGCCACAAAACTAAGGGGGTTTATTTATTTCTTTTGACCACCATTGGCGTGAATAATTCTGCTTCTTGAGGCATAGTTATCCAGCTTAATAAGTGATTCATTTATACCATATATTTTTTTATTTATTTTTGTTTTATGGCATTTTAGGTCTTTGTTTTCATCCCAAAAAGTGTGTAAGTGTGAAGTGCAAATTATCTAAGGCAAAAAATTCAAGATAAAATTATCTCCCCAATCTTTTATACTTAACCTATAATTTTAAACAAAATCTATTATTTTGACTAGGTTTAAGATGTCATAATGTAAGGCTTTCTTAATTTCTAAGATCATCTTAATTTTCTTTAAAAATAGATCAAAACTTTGTCTTTTATTTCAAAAAGTTTTTAAAGAAAGAAAAAATTCCTATACAAAAGGGAAAATTTCTAAAAGTATCCTAAAAGAAGTGTAAAAGAAAGAAAATCTAAAAAAAACTTTATGTTAGTAAACCCTCCCCCACACTTATCTCATGCATTGTTCTCAATGCATCGTGATGTATGTATGCATGAAACAAATAGAGAGGGAAGGAAAAATCACCTCAAGGTGGTGGTTCCGGTGGTGGTCTGATTGGTCCACAAAATGCAACCCAATCCAATGTGCGTGGAATCCGGAGGAACCCACCAAAGACCTCTATAATACAACCCACTAGAATGATGTAGATGTGAATGATTTTTATTAAAAATTTTACCCTCTCTAATTTTCAAATTTTCAAAATAATTTCAGAGTTAAATTTATCAAGACCCTTGTCCCAGAATGGAATGATTGATTTGGACTCAGTAAATACAGGAACTAATACCGACTCAGGAAAAAGACTTAATTCAAGTAGAGGTTCGGGAGTCGAGATTGGTTCAGAAAGTGGGTCCAAATCAAGAAGTTGAAACTCAAGTCCACATTCATTTCCCCATGATGGAATATGACTTCCTAAGATTGGTGATTCAAGTTCAAAAATGACAGGTATGGGAACCAAAACTGACTAATGTTGCTTAAATTGGGTAACATAATAGAAGTCAATATTGATTCAGGAATTTGAACTGGATCACAAATTTGAGGATCAAAATCACATTCCTCATTGAGTTCAATTCCATAAAAATGAGAACTTACCAATTTATCAATGGGACTTTTAAAAGTATGAAATTGGTCAAGTTCAATATGATCATCATAAAAGATTGGTGATTCAATTTCACAATGGATTGGTACAGGATCCAATACTGACTCGAGAAAAGGCCTGAATTCAGGTAAAAACACCTCAGTCAATATTGAATCAGAAAGTGAAATTGAATTACGAAGGGAAGTTCAGGATCATATTCATGCTCAAGTTCAATTTTAGAAAAAGGATAACTTGCCAAAATGTCAATGAAATTTTCAACATTTGAAGTATGGTCAAGTTCAGATGGATGTACTGAAATTGAATCTTGGTTTCTAGAGTAACAAGAGTCCTGAGTCAGATCAATAGAGTTAGGGATAGCTGAATTGGTTAAAGTTGATAAGATAGAGTTTCCTCATTCTTATAAATGCTAACCAATTGGCTCAGTTGTGTTTCCAACCTATTGATAGACTCGGCAGAGGATTTTTGAAAGTGTAGTGCGGACTCTTGCAAGACTTCTATACTCTTTTCTAGATATGATGTATCTTCAAGTGGTTATTTCAGAAAAGGAGTGTAGGAATCTTGATTTCCAAAACAACAAGAGTTATGGGTCAAATTGATAGAGTTAGAGATATTTGAATTGGTCAAAGAGAGAGTTTCTTCATTCTTATAAATGTTGACCAATTGACTTAATTGTGTTCCAACCTATCAATAGACTGAGAAGAAGATTTTTGAAATTGTAACGCGAATTCCTGCAAGATTTCTATACTCTTTTCTAGACTTGATTTTTCTATAAGTGGATGCTCTAGAATGGGAGTATAAGAATCTTGGAAATTTTGTGAAGAATGTGAGTCCAAAATGTTTTGAGATTGAAGCTTGGACTTACATAAGAGTTCCTTACTCATTTCCAGGGCAGATGGTTGGTCATTATGAGGAGGTGGAACTGAGTAAGACTCTTGACAATATTGTGGAATTGGAGAGGCCAACATTTTCTGAAGTTGTTGCTCGGCCTCTTGTAGATTGGCTTCTATACTCTTTTCTACTCAGATTTTTCTTCAATGGAGGTCCAGAAAAAGGAGTATAGGAAGCGAAATCGGGGAATGAGATTTGTGGACAAGGTTGATATGGTGGACAAGGGGGTTGAAAATTTAACTCGGGGGAGGTGAATCCCCATTGACTCTGTGGAGAGTTAAAATTATTTTGGAAATTAAAGTTAAAAGAATGAGGTATGGGTTGTATTGATTCGGATAAGGCCAACCCAGTGTATTTGGTTGGTCATATTATGAAAAGTCGGGTTGGAATTATCCGAATCGAAAGGGGTTGGTGTGAAATATGGATTCATATTCGGATTGAAAGAATTGTTATTGTTGAATTCCATTTCACAAACAATCACAAACAAAAAAGAAAAATCAAACAACAAACAAAAAGAAAAGAAAAAATCAAAACCAAGCCTATATTAAGGTTGACCTAGACCTAGAGACTCCTAACAGGTCGATTACCCCAGGGAGTTTGTTGCTTGAATCCGACCACAAGTTAATCGGTCAGGTAGGGGCAAAATACGGTGGGAAGTGTCTGTGCGTAAGCAATGGGCCTTAATTACGCCAAACCACGGTATCTTCGACGTGTAGCCTCTTAATCCCCAACCTTAGACACCGAATTCATAAGAGTAAGATTCAAAACAAGTTCCACCCTTGGTCAATCTCTTAATGAGTCCGAGGTGTCCCTAGGGGCCAACGTCTATCAATTTTTATTAGGGCTTGGGTTGTGTGAGTAGGGAGGTGGTTTTTGGGCTAAGGAAGGGTGATGAAATCCCCACCTTATCTTGTATTGGGTTATGCCCTTAAGTTCAATTCGTGTAAGTGTACAATATAGACCAGAATATAACACAAAGCAACAAAATCACCCATGTGTTTGTCCTATGCTATATGCAATGCGATATGTACACCTCAATCCATATCACAATAACAGAACAAAATACAGTATATTGGAATTGAATTAGCACGTGCCTAAATGCAAATGTCTAAGCCGTTTTAAAAGCGTCCAAAATACCGTAATTTAGTTCTTTAGTTTATTGCGGTGTGTAGGCAATCAAAGCAGGAAAGTAATAGTACAAATCCACTAGCTATTACAATGAACACATCCCAGCACAACAAGATACACAATGATCACAACAAAGCCGCGTTGGCGCGGCAAATGTCGCGTTTGCGCTGCATTTCTTTAGAAGCTGGGTCCCTGCTTTCAAGAGCAGGGAGCTACAATGCTAATTAGGGTTCTGCAATATTAAGTTCCTGTAAACTTTGACCTGCACACCAAAATAGAGAAGAAAAATGTTAACAAAAACGTGAAATCAAAACCATTCCCGTTCCCCGGCAACGGCGCCAAAAATTGTTGATTGATCGGAACGAGCACTCTTAAAACATGTAGTTTGTGAAATCAATGAAAAGCGTGTATGTGCTAATGTTCCCTCGATACTTTCGTTATAGCATTGGCTCAACGGGTCGAATCCACAGGGACGGGAGGCAATAGAAGCATTAACAGTCTCTATTCATGTGTTATGTTAACAGTTCTTCTTTGTTAAAGAATTAGAAAAAGAAAAGAAAAGGAAATCAAGCATGTGGTAGGTGGAGAAGGCGATGAAAACGATGTGAAAACAAAAGAGAAGTGGTTTGGAAAATAAAATAGAAAAGAAAATGAAACAAAGGTGAACTAAGAGGATGGTGGAAACATCAATAGAAAATGAGAAAAAGAGTTTGAAAATAATTTTCAAGACAAAGTAAAATAAAACTCATGGCTACTAACTACTAATTGATCCACTAACCATGCTAACCTCTTAGTGATAGTTGCCTCACATGGATCCTTGGCCATCACTAATCCTTGGCTTCAAGAGATGATACAGAGCATGGTCCATAAGATTGATCTTCTACATTCAAACAACACATCCATCCACTAACAAGTTGCAAGATACTTATTAAATCATCAAAACCGGTTAGAGGTGATCATGAAATAAAGAAGACAATGCAAGTTAGCAAGTTAGTGGGTTAGGTGTTAGAATGTTAGAATCCATCATCATGAGCCATCAATGGCTCTTGCAAGAGCAAGGCCTTATAGAGGCTATTAGATTCATGTGGATTATCAAGTAAGTGGTTAGATGGTTAGTGGTTAGTAGTTAGATTGCCATGAGAAGAAGAAAAAGTTAGCAAAGCATCATGTAGAAGATGGAGAAGATTACATTGGAGAAGAAAGGAGGCACCTTTACATAGATTGTCACCATCTATTACATCAATCCCTCTCTCTCTCTGAGTCTCTCAGCCCTACTACAAGATCTAAAAAGAAAAAAAAATACAAAAGGAATGAAATGAAGGACACCTACCTACACTACCCTAAAACATAGAAATCCTAGCCTAAAAATGAAAACTGCTTCATTTTGGACCTCTACAGGGGTATTTATAGGCAAATACAGCTTCTAGAAGACGAGACGGGGCCACACGTCGAAGATCGATGCGTGGCCCTACCATAGTGCCGCGGATCCGTGGCTATAGCTGTGGATCGCAGCCATACCAGGGACAAAAGTCCCTGGTTTTGGTACGGTGAAGCGTCACGCTTCTAGGATCTTCCTGGTATATCCCTTTTCTGGTAATTTCGCTCGAATATTCGTCTGACGTGAGCAAAGGTCTAGGTTCGACGTATCTTATAGAAAATCCCTTGCTTGGCCTCCAAGTAATGCGGATTTAATTACCCAAACATGGGTTTAATTAAGCTCTTATTACTTCTTTGCCCTTAAACTCTTAATTTACCTGCAAGAGAGACCAAAACACAGTTTAGACCGACATTTTATTCATAAATCGGTGGGAAAATGCGATATAATAATGCAGAATTGTAGACTAATCAGTACAGCATGCCAGGCTTAACTAGCATGAATGGTGTGCTGAAAGATGAAATATGACTCTTAAAGAGATGATGAAGAGTATGATTAGTCATTCTACCTTACAAGAATCACTCTTGGGAGAAGCAATAAAGACAACAGCTTTTATCCTGAATAGAGTACCAACAAAAGCAGCTGCCAAAACACCTTATGAGCTTTGGACAAGTCTAAAACCTAGTCTAAAGCACTTTTACATTTAGGGATGTTCATCTGAGGCTAGGCCATATAGGCCAAATGAAAAGAAATTGGACCCCAAAATAATGAGCAGCTACTTCATTGATTACTCTGAGCGATCTTGGGGATACAAGTTTTATGATCCCATTATTAATTCAATTTTTGAAATGGGAAATGAAACATTTTTTAAGGATGTTGAGTTTGGAGAGAAATAAGTTAGAGACATTGTCTTTGAGAAGGAATCGGTTTCAATCCCTACTACTGATTTTGATAATGTACAAGCTTCTATATCTGTTATTGTTCGAGAAGCAGATATGGAATCTCAACAAGACAATATTGAACAACTCCCCACTCAAGCTGTGATAATTGTTCCTGAAGAACAAACTCAACAACCTTAAGAACAGATGCCACTACGGAGATCCATAAGAGAGAGGAGAAATGCTATTCCAGATGAGTACATAGTATTCCTCCAAGAACATGAGAACACTAATGGTGGTGGAAGGTGATCCAATCAACTTCCATCAAGCCAGCAAGACTCTAACTCTCAAAAATTGATAGATGCCATGAACAAAGAGTATAAGTCTATGCAAGACAATCGAGTTTGGGATCATGTCCTATTACCTGAAGGTAAGAAGCCAATTATTACAAATGGATATATAAAACCAAAAGGGATTCTGAAGGTAATATGGAGAGATATAAGGCCCGTCTTTTAGCTAAAGGCTTTACTCAAAGGGAAGGTTTTGATTTACAGAGACTTTCTCTTCGGTTTCATTGAAAGACTCTTTTAGGATAATTATGGCTCTTGTTGTACATTTTGACCTTGAGTTGTATTAGATGGATGTTAAAATAACTTTTCTCAATGGTGACATTGATTAGTCTACAATTCTACATTATTATATCACATTCCCTACTGATTTATGAATAAAATATCATTTCTAATTGTGTTTTGGTCTACTTTGCAGATAAATCAAGAGTCCAATGGCCAAAGGGTAATAAGAGCTTAGTTAAACCTATTTTCGGGTAATTAAATTCGAATTTTTTGGAGACCAAGTAAGGGAACTTCTAGAAGATGCATTGAACCTAGACCCTTGCACACGTCAGACGAAGATCCGGACGAATATACCTGAAACTGAGTATACCAAGAACGTCCTAAAAGCGACGGGAAGCACTTACCAAAAACTAGAGACCTAAGTCCCTGGTTTTGCCACGAAAAAGCGGCAAATACTGTGTTTCACATCAATTTGGTGGGGCCACGCGTCGATCTTCGACGCGTTGCCTTGTTTCGTCTTTTGGAACCTCCTTTTGCCTATAATAGGGCAGGGTTTGGCCAAAACGGAAGCAGATGGGGATTTAGGCTAAGTTTTCTCTCTTTTAGTAGTTAGTGTAGGTGTTCTTCTTTTCTTTTCTTTTGTATTTTCATTTCATTTTTAGATTATATATTAGGGCTGAGAGATTCACAGAGAGAGATATATATTAATGTAATGATGGTGACAATCTATGTAAAAGTGTCTCCTTTCTTCTCCATTGTAATCTTCTCCATCTTCTACATGATACTTAGCTAATTTCTTCTTCTCATGGCAATCTAACTACTAACTACTAACCATCTAACCACTTACTTGATAATTCACATGAATCTAATAGCCTCTATAAGGCCTTGCTCTTGCAAGAGCCCTTGGTGGCTCATGATGATGGATTCTAACATTCTAACATTTCTAATACCTAACCCACTAACTTGCTAACTTGCAATGTCTTCTTTATTTCATGCTCACCTCTAACTGGTTTTGATGAATTAATAGTAGCTTGCAACTTATTATGTGGTATAGATGTATTGTTTGAATGTAGAAGAACAATCTTATGGGTCATACTCTGTATCGTCTCTTGAAGTCAAGGATTAGTGATGGCCAAGGATCCATGTGAGGCAACTATCACTAAGAGGTTAGCATGATTAGTGAATTAATTAGTAGTTAGTAGTCATGAGTTTTATTTTACTTTATTTTTAAAACCAATTCCAGAATCTTTTATCATTTTTTTATCTTTGTTTTTACCATCTTCTTTGTTCACCTTTATTTTCATCTTCTTCTACAAGCTTCATCTTCTTTTCAATTTATTTTCCACAACCACTTATCTTTTGTTTTCACATCGTCGTTTCATCGCCCTTCTCCACTTATCACTTTCTAGATTTTCTTTTATTTTTTCTTTTTCATTCTTTTAACAAAGAAGAATTGTTAACAACCGACGTGAATAAAAACTGTTAATGCTCTATCGCCTCCCGTTCCTGTGGATTCGACCCGTTGAGCTAATGCTATAACGGAAGTATCGAGGGAACATTAGCACATATAAGCTTTTACACTAATTTCATAAAACACACGTTTTCGGGTGCTGGTTCCGCCCCGATGAAATTTTTGGCACCGTTACCAGGGATGGGGAATAGTTTTGACTTCACGTTTTTGTTAATATTTTCTTCTCTATTTTAGTGTGCAGGGCAATTTTTACAGATTCTTTGCATTGCTACTCTTGCTTGCCTCTCCCTGCTCTGGAAAGCAAAAATCTTGCTTCTTACACTTTGCCCGAAAATCAAAACAAGCCGCGCAAACACAGCAATTTTGTGGCATTTGTACTTTATCTTTTGCAGGGACCTTGCACGTTGCATATATTGTTGTATTCTGCTGCTAATTATCTGTTTTGATTGCCTACATACTATAATAAATTAAAGAACTAAAATACGGTATTTGAACGCTTTTAAAATGGTTTAGATATTTGCATTTAGGCACGTATCAATTCATTCCAATATACTGTATTTTGTTCTATTGTTGTGATCTGAATTGAGGCGTACATATGGCATTGCAAATAGCTTAGGATGAACACGTGGGTGATTTATCGCTTTGTGTTATACTCTTATCTATATTGCACACTTGCACGAATTGAAATTTAGGGCAAAACCCAATACAAGATAAGGTCGGGATTTCATCATCCTTCCTTAGCCCAAAAATCACCTCTCCACTCACACAACCTAAGCCTTAACAAAAAATGATAGACGTTGGCCCTTAGGGACATCTCAGACTCATTAAGAGATTGACCAAGGGTGAAACTTATTTTGAATCTTACTCTTGTGAAATCGGTGACTAAGGTTGGGGATTAAGAGGTTTCGCCTCGAAGATACTGTATTTGGCGTAATTAAGGCCTGTTGCTTACGCACGGATACCTCTCACCGTATTTTGTCCCTACCTGGTTGATTAGCTTGTGATCGGATTCATACAACAACCTCCCCCAGGTAATCGACTAGTTAGGAGTCATCTAGGTCTAGGTCAATCTTAATATAGGCTTGGTTTTGATTTTTTTCTTTTCTTTTATTTGTTGTTTGCTTTTTCCTTTTTGTTTGTGATTGTTTGTGAAATGGAATTCAACAACAACAATTCTTTCAATCCTAATATGAATCCATGTTTCACACCGACCCCATTTGTTTTGGATAATTCCAACCCGACTTTTTAAATAGGAACCAAGCAAATACACCGGGTTGGACTTATCTGAATCAATACAACCCATACCCCAATATTATGACCATAATTTCCAAAATAATTTCAATTTTTCACAGAGTCAATGGGGATTCACCTCCCCCGAGTAAAATTTTCAACCTCCTTGTCCACCGTATCCACCTTGTCCAGAAATCTCACAATATTCAATCCCCGATCTCGCTTCCTATACTCCTTTTCTAGACCAACACATTGAAGAAAAATCTGAGTTAGAAAAGAGTATAGAAGCCAACTTGCAAGAAGCCGAGCGATAATATCAAAAAATATTGGCCTCTCCAATTCCACAATATTTTCAAGATTCATACTCAGTTTCACCTATTCAAAATGAACAACTATCTACCCAGAAACCGAGTATGGAATGCTTGCTTAAGTTTGAGCATCAATCTCAAAATATTTTGGACTCACATTCTTCACAAAATTTTCAAAACCAAGATCCCTACACTTCTTTTCTAGAACAACCACTTGAAGATACATCATATCTGGAAAAGAGTATAGAAATCTTGCAAGAGTCCGGGCTACAATCTCAAAAATCTTCTACACAGTCTATCAATAGGTTGAACAATAATTGAGTCAATTGGTCAACATTTATAGGAATGAGGAAGCTCTTTCTTATCAACCTTTGGCCAATTTATATATCTCTAACTCTATTGATTTGATTCAGGACTCTTGTTGTTTTGAAAATCAAGATTCAATTTCAGAACATCCAATTGAACTTGATCAATATCAAATTCTTAAAAACCACATTGACATGTTGGCAAGTTATCCCTTTTCTGAGATTGAACTTGAGCATGAATATGATCCTGAACCTCAAGTTGGTAATTCAATTTCACTTCCTGATTCAATAATGACTGAGGTGTTTTTAACTGATTTTAGGCTTTTCCCGAGTCAACATTGGATCTTGTGCCAGTCTATTGTGAAATTGAATCACCAATTTTTTATGATCATCATATTGTACTTAACCAATTTCATATTTTTGAAAGTCCCATTGATAAATTGGCAAGTTCTCATTTTTATGGAATTAAACTCAATGAGGAATGTGACCTAGATTCTCAGATTTGTGATCCAGTTCAAATTTCTGAATCAATATTGACTCCTATTTTGTGACCCAACTTGAGTAATATTTTAGAGTCAGTTTTGATTTCTACACCTGTCATTCTTGAACTGAAATCACCAACCTTAGGAAGTCACATTCCATCATGGGAAAATGAATGTGGACTTGAGTTTTAACTTCTTGATTTGGACCTACTTCTTGAACCAATCTCGACTCCTGAACCTTTACTTGACTTAAGTCTTTTTCATGAGTCGGTATTAGTTCCTATACTTCCTGAGTCCAAATCAATCATTCCATTCTGGGACAAGGGTCTTGATAAATTTGACTCTGAAATTATTTTTAAAATTTGGAAATTAAATGGGGTAAAATTCATAATAAAAATTATAAATATATATACATCATAATAATGGGTTGTATTATAGAGGTCTCTGGTGGGTTCCTCTGGACTCCACGCAAATTGGATTGGGCCGCATTTCGTGGACCAATCAGACCACCACCGGAACGCCACTTTGAGGTGATTTTTCTTACCTCTCTATTTGTTTCATGCATACATACATCACGATGTATTGAGGACGATGCATTGAGATAAGTGTGGGGGAGGATTTACTAATATAGAGTTTTTATATTTTCATTCTTTTATACTTCTTTTAGGATATTCTTAGAATTTTCCGTTGTATAGGATTTTTCTTTTCTTTTAAAAAAAAAACTTTTTGAAATAAGAGATAAAGTTTTAATCTATTTTTAAGAAAATTAAGATGATCTTAGAAATTAAGGAAGCCTTAATCATAATATCTTAAACCCAGTCAAAATAATGGATCTTGTTTAAGATTATAGGCTAAGTAAGATAAATTGGAAAGATAATTTTATCTTGAAATTTTTTTGCCTTAGATAGTATGCACTTCACACAAACACAATTTTTGTATAGAAACAAAGACCGAAATGCCATAAAGCAAAAATAAATAAAAAGAAATATATATATGGTATAAATGAATAAAAAAATCACTTATTAAGCTGGATAATTATGCCTCAAGAAGCATGATTATTCACGCCTAACGGTAGTTAAAAAAAACAAATAATCCCCATTAGTTTTGTGGCCTTGTTTACTCGAGTCCTTAAACCCGAGGGATGTTTTCTCATCTGGTGCCCTAAAACCGTCTGATCTGGGCGTCATCAATTAAAGGCTCACTACCCGGGTAAACTAGAAAGCCTAAGAAAACTAAGGGAAGAAAAAAGAAGAAAAAGAAATATATATATATAAAAATAAATGGCTTGATGGTTAGAGTTAAAATCCCAGAAATTTTCACTGTCACAAAGTGCATAATATCTAGGTTTTATGAAAGATAAAATATTCAATCTAATTTTTGAATTCTTACCTTAATTGAAGACAAGATCTTGCATATAGACTAAGTTTATGGAAGAATAATTTTTGGTGGACTTATGATCTTACATCGCTTATATTTTTGCAAAAATTAAACTTGTCACTCTTTCAAAATATGTTTTCAAAATACTAAAATTTGTCTTCTTTCTTTATAGATTTTGTAGGTGCAATCCGCTGAAAACCTTAGGAGACAAAACTCCTCCTCTAGGGGCAACCTAGAGGTTTAACGGCTTGTTACACATACTTAGTGCAATCGCGTCACCTGTAAAAGTAGTGTAATAACATGTGTAGTATAGTTATTCTTTTCTTATTTTGCTCGGGACGAGGAAAAGATAAGTGCGGGGGTGTGATTAGTCTACACTTCTGCATTATTATATCGCACTCCCTACTGATTTATGAATAAAATATCATTTCTAATTACGATTTGGTCTACTTTGCAGGTAAATCAAGAGTCCAATGGCCAAAGGATAATAAGAGCTTAATTAAACCCATTTTCGGGTAATTAAATCCAGATTTCTTAGAGGCCAAGTAAGGGAACTTCTAGAAGATGCATTAAACCTATACCTTTGCATACGTCAGGCGAAGATCCGAACGAATATACCCGAAACTGAGTATACCAAGAAGGTCCTAGAAGCTACTGGAAGCACTCGCCAAAAACCAGGGACCTAAGTCCCTGGTATTGGCGTGAAAACAAGGCAAATGCCGTGTTTCCGCGGCAATTTGGTGGGGCCACGTGTCGATCTTCGACGCATGGCCTTGTCTCGTCTTCTAGAACCTCCTTTTGCCTATAAATAGGGCAGGGCTTGGCCAAAACGGAAGCAGATGGGGATTTAGGCTTGGTTTTTTTCTCTTTTAGTGTAGGTTAGTGTAGGTGTTCTTCTTTTCTTTTGTATTTTTATTTCATTTTTAGATCATGTATTAGGACTGAGAGATTCACAGAGTGAGAAAAAGAGAGAGAGATATTGATGTAATAGATGGTGAGAATCTATGTAAAGGTGTCTCCTTTCTTCTCCATTGTAATCTTCTCCATCTTCTACATGATGCTTAGCTAATTTCTTCTCATGGCAATCTAACTACTGACTACTAACCATCTAACTACTTACTTGATAATCTACAAGAATCTAATAGCCTCTACAAGGCCTTACTCTTGCAAGAGCCATTGATGGCTCATGATGATGGATTCTAACATCTTAACATTTCTAACGCCCAGTGTTTTAAATATCCCCGATATAACCCCGATATTGCCCCGATATTGCGTTTACGGCACCTAGCCGCAATGATTGGCACATCCAAACCGATATAGCGATTTTCACCCAAAACTACCGATAAATCGGCATGGACCCGATATATCGGCCGCAATTTTGCCGATTTTGGACCCGATATAGCTTTTTACACAATTGTATGTTAGGTATTTGGGTAATTCGAGCGATGTGGCAATGTGACATTTGTGAAGATTCTACACTTGGATAGTAATTATGCATTTATAAGCTTAATGCAAGTTATCGAGTCAAGTATATGTTAAACATATAAGTATGATGTTTATGTAGCTTTATATAATTTATGAATATATTGTCTTATTGAGATGCAATTTAAGACAAGAAGATATGTATATTTACAGTCCGATTTTGACATCCGATTTTTGAAAATATCCCCGATATGTCCCCGATATATCCCTATCCCCGATAAATTTTCCCGGCCGATGTGGCCGCAATTTAGAACACTGCTAACGCCTAACGCACTAACTTGCTAACTTGCAATGTCTTCTTTATTTCATGCTCACATCTAACTGGTTTTAATGAATTAATAGTAGATTGTAACTTGTCATATGATATGGATGTATTATTTGAATGTAGAAGAACAATCTAATGGGTCATGCTCTGTATCGTCTCTTGAAGCCAAAGATTAGTGATGGCCAAGGATCCACGTGAGGCAACTATTACTAAGAGGTTAGCATGGTTAGTGAATCAATTAATAGTTAGTAGCCATGAGTTTTATTTTACTTTGTTTTAAAAACTATTTCCAGAATCTTTTATCATTTTTTTTATCGTTGTTTTTATCATCTTCTTTGTTCACCTTTATTTTCATCTTCTTTACTACAAGCTTCATCTTCTTTTCTATTTGTTTTCTACAACCACTTATCTTTTGTTTTCACATCATCGTTTCATCGCCCTTTATCACTTTCTGGACTTTCTTTTCTTTTTTCTTTTTCATTCTTTTAACAAAGAAGAATTGTTAACAACCGACGTGAATAAAAACTGTTAATGCTTCTATCGCCTCCCATCCCTATGGATTCGACCCGTTGAGCCAACGCTATAACGGAAGTATTGAGGGAACATTAGCACACATAAGCTTTTACGCTGATTTCATAAAATGCACGTTTTCGTGTGCTGGTTCCGCCCCGATTAGACTTTGATGAAACTATATATATGGTACAGTCAGAAAATTTTGTGTCTGGAGACTCAAATAAAATGGTTTGCAAATTAAAGGAATTCATCTATGGACTCAAGCAAGCTTCCCGTCAATGATACTACAAGTTTTATCAAGTAGTTGTCTCATTTGGTTTCGAAACAAATATTGTTGAAGATTGTGTGTATCACAAGTTCAGTAGGAGTAAGCATATATTTCTAATTTTGTATGTTGATTACATACTCCTTGCTGCCAATGATAAGAAAATTTTGCATGAAACCAAGAGATTTCTATCAAAAAATTTTGAGACGAAAGATTTTGGTGAGGAGTCTTTTGTCTTAGGAATCCAGATATACCGTGATCTCCCTTGGAGTATTCTTGAATTGTCACAAAAGACCTATACAGAAAAGGTGCTTGAAAGATATGGTATGCAAGATTGTAAATCGGGAGAAACCCCAGTCGCAAAAAGGTGATAAATTTAGTCTAAGTCAATGCCCTAAGAATGACCTTGAAGTTAAAAAAAATGCAGAAGATTCCCTATGCTTCAGTTGTACGGAGTCTAATGTATGCTCAAGTATGCACACGTCCAAATATAGCATTCATTGTTGGAATGCTAGGCAGATACTTAAGTAACCCTGGGATGGATCACTGGAAAGCAGCCAAAAGGGTCTTCAGATATTTACAGAGAACTAAGAATTATATACTCACATACAAGATGTCAGATCAGATTGAGATTATTGGGTATTCGGATTCTGACTTTGCTGGATGCCAAGACAGTAGGAGATCCACACATCGGGCTATATTTATCTGTTAGCTGGAGGAGCTATTTCCTAAAAGAGTGCTAAGAAAACACTCATAACTTCCTCCACCATGGCAGCAGAATTTGTAGCATGTTATGAGGCATCCAACTATGGATTATGACTGCAAAATTTATCACTCGGCTTGAGTGGTATTGAAATACCATTAAAATTATATTGTGATAATAAATTAGCAGTTCTATATTCTAACAACAACAGGAGCTCGTCTAGGTCAAGATACATTGATATAAAGTTCCTAGTTGTGAAAGAAAGGGTACAGAGTGGATAAATTTTTATAGAGCATATTAGGACAAACTTCATGATTGTGGATCCGCTTACTAAAAGATTAACACCGATGGTCTTTCATGAGCACACTGCTTCTATGGATGTTATATCACTTAAGGATATTATGGTTTAGTGGGAGTTTGTATATATGTTTCATTACTCTATATATATTTTGGACACATTTTGTGTAATTGGACATTTTTTGCAGAAATAAAGTATTTAGTTTATACACCCTATTTTTATTATTATGTTAAAATTTGATCTCAATAAAGTTTAAGAGAGGACCAGTTGGAAATAGGTATGTTCAGATCACATTACATGTAATATCCATGCTACACATCCATGATTAATCTATGTCATTTGGCTGTATTGTTATATGTGATTATTGGTGGGTTTAGTTACGCTAAATGTAATGAAAATTCCTTTAGTCCTATATCAGCATAGTCAATGGACGAGATTGTTAAGAATACCTGATTATATGATAGCAATATTTTGAGATCATAAGGTGTACACAATTATAAGTTAACATATATGGCCCAAGTGAGAGATTGTTAGAAATAATTCAACATATGTGGGCTTACATATGTGAATTTAATGTGTATGGCTATCTTAAAGTATATTCCAAATTAATTGTGATTTAATAAAGTTAATAATTTGACTAATGGGCATTAAATTATCATGGATTTAATGTGTAGAGATAATTATGTAATTTTTAATTTGATGAAGGACCAAATTAAAAAAAAGAATAACTCAGTTATTATTTAAGTGATTATGGTCCCTAAAAGAACGTATTATCTTCTTCTCTTTGAGATCTTTTCAAGCAGAGAGAAACCCTCGAGGAATACAGATCTTTTAGAAGGCCTTCCCAATCTAAACAATTCAAGGAATTTATTTATAGATCAAGATACGCTTCCGCCTTTACTATATTATATTATCATATCTTTGAATCTTCATTGAAACTAGATCTATATTTTTTTTAGGTTTGATCTATAATAAAGTCATGATCTTTGATCATGTTTATTTTAAGGATTATTATTCTAGATCGAATCATTTTATTGTTTAATTCAAGTTCCATCATTCTATATTACATTGAAACCTTCTGCCCATGCTATCAGGGAGAAAATTTCTTTTAAGAAACTTAGTTATAATAAGCATGTTTTTAATTCTCTTTCACAATTCACATGTCTCATGTTATTTTTTCTTAAAATAGTTTCTCACTTACGGTAGATGTAGCACCCCGTTTCCGAGATACATACCCAGATGCGTGTCCCAAATTTTTTTCAATTGTACTGTTTCAATTTTCTTCTAGTATTTATTTTTGGGTTGTGATTGCTTATGTTATTGTGTATCGGATCTGTATTCTTAGACCTAGAGTCAGCCCTAATCCGGACCGGGAACCCGATACCAGCATGCTGCCCAATTTTACCTTTCTGCTAGTTTAATTTGACCGATTTTAGTTTCAAATACTGTTTTCTAATATTTTAGATTTTTCATGATTTTTTTAAATTTTTTAGAATTTTTCTGCAAAATCTCCAAAACCGATGTCGATCGGCATCACTGATTGATTCCCAGATTTTAAGTCTTCAAACGGGATTGAACTTTCAGAAATGGCTTTCATGTTACTTCTTAGAATTTCATATTTTATCTAAACACATTTTTTAAGATTTTTCTAAATTTATCAAAATTTGACTCATGCTAGTGTCCACCTGCATCGCTAGAAGATTCTAAGAATTTTAATTTGAAAAATAAATTGAATTTATCGAATCCGATTTCACCAAGCATCTTAAAATAATATTTACAATTTTTTTGAAAATTTTTTGGAACGTTTCTGAAAAAGTCAAATTTTTACCCTATTTAAATAATAATATTATTTTTTCGATCTTTCTTTTCTTGCTTTTTTCCTTCTACTCCTCTACTTTATACTCCCAGGATATTCTAATAATTATATTATTTTATAATACATTTATTTATAAATTTTTTTCTTATTTTTTTCCTTTTTCTTATTTTTCTTTTTCACTTGTCTTCTTTTCTATTTTTTTCTTCTTTTCTCTTTCTCCTCCATGCCCTGCACCCAACCACCCTGTCGACCCATCCCTGTAGCTTGGTCTGCTGCAAGCAACTACAAGATGATGGGCTACAATAACAGCCCATCTCTCCCCCATCCCCTTCCATCATTTCCCCTCTACTTCTTCTTCCTATTAACTTCTCCCATTCTCCTTCCTTTTCTCCTTCATCTCAATTCTCCACCAAACAAACAAACAACAACCAACCTCTCTCCCCACCATCACCACCGTCACCTCCACCACAAAAGCCGCCGCCGCTGATCGGCAAAAAGCAAGCACAAGAATAAGTAAAAAGAGTGTGGGTCGATGTTACTGCTTTTGTGATTCTTCCGTAGTAGCAAAGTGGCTATACGGGCGTATCCACAAGGAGGGAGAGCGATGGAAGCTTGATGCGGCTTCTTTGTTCAAGAAAAGAGAATGATCTTTGTTTCAAATAAAGAGTTGGAAAATGAAAACAAGTTGGTTTTAAGAATTGTTTGAGAATGATTTGGTGGTTTGTAAAGTTGGATTTTCTTAATGGTAAAAACGCATGGCTAACTTTCTACTAAGCGCTCTCACTAATCCCTAACTTCTTGAAGATGTAGCCTCACGATGGATCATAGGCAAGCTTAACCCTTATGCACAGGAACTATTCACGTGAAAATCGAGTGAAAGTTCTTTCTATAACTTAGCTTAACACGGCAAAAACTTAGGCATTCCCTTATCAAAATCTAATAGAAGGCGAGAATAAGGGAAGACTTAAGTGCACAATGGTATCGGCAAAGTTAAAGGAAAATCTCTAACTTATAATAACAAGTAACGCACACAACACATAGATCATCAAAAACCCATTAAGCATGAAATATAAGATAGTTAATACTTGTAGGTAAGTTAGAGTTAGAACCCTCGTCTTAAGATGTCATAGCTCTTATTTGCACAAGGCTTGTTTGACACTATTGACTCATTTGGGTTATCAATCAAGTTGTTAGAGATTAGTGAGTTAGTAGTTAGTTAGCCATACAATGAAAGAGTTAGTTAGACATGGTAGTAAAAGAAACAACAAAAGAAAAAAGGGGTAAAGAGAAAGGGAGTTACACTACAAGAAAGTAAAAGAAAAGAAGTGAAGAGAAAGGAAGTTACACTACAAGGAAGTAAAAGTAAATGGAAAAGACAAGTAAATGAAAAGAAGAAAGAGAAGTAGTTACTTGTATTAGCTTGTCACCTTCAAATACAACACTTACACACTCTCTCTCTCTTTCACTCTAATTGCTAAACTAAAACTAGAAGAAGAAGAAACAAAAACAACTACAACTCCTACAAACAAAGCAACAATACAACTCTAAACTCTGGTCTTTCTCAACTGAAGAACCCGGGGGGTATTTATAGGCACCAGGGGAAAGGGGGCCAGGAGGCAACCCCTGGCCTAAAGCCCGAGCGCGCGCGCGCCCGTATTGTCGTGGAAACGGGCCCAGGCCGCGTTTTCGCGGCAATGCTGGGGAGGCGCGCGCCTTGCTTCCTGCTAGGTGTCATCCCGTCTGTCTCCCGTCAAGTAGATCTCCTGAATTCGTGATTTGATACCCTGTACTAACAAAATCTCCTCCCTAAAGTCAATGGCTATTTGGTAGGCCTTTAATCACCCATTAAATGGTGATTTAGGGTCTTCTTCTTTATTTGCACACCATTCACCTAGGATTAAGCAAGCAAAGTTTTATTAGTAAAATTTTATATCAAATAAATATGAGAATGTGATGAAAATTATGCAAAATTAGAAAGTAATCACACCCCCACACTTATCTTTTTGCTCATCCCGAGCAAAAAAAATAAGAAAATTATTACACCACTTTCGCAGGTGACGCGATTGCACTGAGCATGTGCAACAAGCCTTTAAACCTCTAGGTTTTCCCTAGAGGAGTGTTGTCTCCTGAGGGTTTTCAGCGGATTGAACCCACAAAATCCAGTAAGTGAAAAAAAATTTAGTTGTTAGCGAAATTCCTTTAAGAAAAAGAACTTTCAATCATCTACGTAAAAATAACCGATTGATGTAAGAATTGGGTACAACCCTCATAAGTCCTCCTATACTTTAGCCTTCATAAAAGAAGAAATTATGGTTTTTCTTTAAATTTAGAAAAGGATCTTGTACTTCTAACTCATTCTGTTATTTTGTTTTAGATAGATATGCATAATGTGTGAGTGTGATGTGCTTGGAATTTTTCAACTCAACTTTGAATATCATTTAAGTTTATTAATATTTATCTAATTATTCTTAATTTCATTAGGCTTTCTACTTTACTCATGTAACACATATCAAACCGATGACTCTCAAACCACATGGTTTTAGGACACCAGGTGAAAAAACACCCCTCAGGTCAAATATGCAAGTAGAGTAGGCCACGAAATCAAGATTTACTTATATATTATATATTGATTCATTATTTTTTTCTGACGTGAGTAATCATGCTTCTTGAGGCACAATTATCTAGCATTTTTTTAGAGTTGTGTCTCTAAATCTCAAGCATGTGTGTGTGGTTTATGCATATTCTCTAAGGCTAAATAAAAGGTATGAGTTATTTTCCTTATCCCTCCTTACTCTTCGTCAAACCAATTTTTCTTATTTATTTAGGCAAAAATAAAAATTCATTAATAAGGTTCCCTTAATTCCTACAACCTTTTGGTATTTTTATAAAGAGTATGAAATCTTTTTCAATCTGGGGGGTTTTTTTTTCCAGAAAGAAGAAACAGAATAAAAGGAAAAAGAAAAAGTGTTAGCACCCCCCACACCTATCTAATGCATTGTCCTCAATGAATGTTATGTAAATGTAAATGCAATAAATAGGGCGAAGAAGGATGTCACCGTCTTCACTGACGCGGGCCGGCCAAGTGCGAATAGGCTAAAGAAATGTCAAAAAAATGTAGAAGGGGTAAGCATATAAATAAATAATTTTTTTTCATTGCGGTGTGAACGGTTGGGTTAGGTGTAGGACGGGTCAAAAAGAGTCAACACACTATCAGCCTGTGATATAGGCTCCGTGGTCAAAAAGGGCTTCAGTCTTTGCCCATTCACTTTGAATTCCGTGTTGTTCTTAGGATCTACAATAATCACAGCACCGTGTGGAAAAACGGTGCGCATGATGAACGGTCCAGACCAACGAGTCTTCAGCTTCCCCGCGAAAATATGAGGCCTCAAGTTGTACAGTAGAACCTTGTCTGTCGGGATAAAGTTTTTTCGGGTTATGATCTGGTCATGAAAAGTTTAGTCCTGCTTTTGGTGATTCGAGCATTCTCATAAGCTTCATTCCGTATCTCCTCTAATTCTGAGATCTGCTGTCGCCTTAGCTCACCAGCCTTACTCAGATCAAAATTGAGTTGCTTAATGGCCCATAGAGCACGATGTTCTAACTCGACTGGTAGATGACAGCCTTTTGCAAATACGATTCTATAAAGAGACATCCCCAGAACTGTCTTAAAAGCAGTGCGGTAAGCCCACGATGCATCGTTGAGTTTGACTGACCAATCCTTTTGGTTCTGTCTGACAGTCTTTTCTAAAATGAGCTTGAGTTGTCGATTGGTGACTTCTACCTACCCATTTGTCTGGGGATGATACGGAGTGAATAACTTGTGATTGATGGAATATTTTCGCATTAGAGCTTTAAAAACTCTGTTGCAGAAATGTGATCCATTATCACTAATTATCGTTCTAGGGGTGCCAAATCGGGAGAAGATGTTTTCTTTGAGAAATTTGACAACCACTTTGTTGTCATTGGTCTTTGTAGGCACAGTTTCTACCCATTTAGAGACATAGTCTATAGCAACCAAAATGAACTGGTTACCGAAGAAATTAGGGAATAGCCCAATAAAGTGATACCCCAAACATCAAAATTTTCAACTTCAAGGATTGGGTTTAGGGGCATCATGTCTCTTCTTGAAATTTTCTCAATCTTCTGACAATTTGCGCATGACTTGCAAAAATGGTATAAGTCTTTAAACAAAGTGGGCCAGTAAAACCTACTTTGTAGAACCTTCTCTGCAGTCTTGCGGGGACCGAAGTGTCCTCCGCATGCAAATTCATGGCAAAAGCTTAGCACACTCCTCTGTTTTTCCTCTGGTATGCATTGTCTAATAATCTGATCGGGACAATACTTAAAAAGATATGGCTCTTCCTAGAAGAAGTACCGTACTTGGGCAAAAAAATGACATTGGTCTTGCTTTGTCCAGTCAGCAGGTAATTGTCCAGTGGCCAGGTAATTGACAATGTCCGCATACCAGGGTTCCTTAAAAATGGTCAGGATGTGCTCATCTGGGAAATCCTCATTGATCGGAGCTTGTATATTCGGTGCATTCAGAATTCATGAGAGATGATCAGCGACCACATTTTTTATACCTCGTTTATCCCAGATTTCCAAGTCAAATTCTTGAAGCAAAAGGATCCATCGAATCAGTCGGGCTTTTGCTTCCTTCTTGGTCATGAGGTATTTCAGTGCCGAGTGATCCATAAAAATCACCGTCTTACAGCCTAACAAGTAGGGCTGGAACTTCTCAAACGCCAAGACAACGGCCAAGAATTCGTTCTCAGTCGTTGTATAATTCTGTTGGGCGTCATTCAAGGTCCTACTCGAGTAATAAATCACGTGCTGCCTATTGTCGATGCGCTGTCCTAGAACAGCGCTAATAGCAAAATCAGATGCGTCGCACATGATTTCAAACGGTTGGACCGAATTAGGAGCAGAAATAAAAGGCGCAGAAATAAGACTTGCTTAAGCTTCCCCCATGACTTGAAACATTCATCATTAAAATCAAAAGGTACGTTCTTAGCGAGCAGGTTGGTTAAGCGCCTAGCGATTTTGTTAAAATCCTTAATGAACCGTCAGTAGAGCCCAGCATGCCCTAAAAAGATCTAATATTCTTGATGCTTTTGGGTGGTGGAAGCTTAGCAATCACTTCTACTTTAGCCTTGCCCACTTCAATGCCTGTCCTAGAAATCTCATGGCCTAAGACAATCCCCTGTCTCACTATGAAGTGACATTTCTCCCAGTTTAGAGTTAAATTTTTCTCCTTGCATAGTTACAGCGTTAACTCTAGGCGATGAAGACACTGATCAAATGAATCTCCGTAGATGGAGAAGTCATCCATGAAAATCTCAAGAAAACGTTCCACCATATCGGAGAATAAATTGAGCATACACTGTTGAAATGTCGCAGGAGCATTGCATAATCCAAAGGGCATGCGCTGACAAGCGAGGTCCGAATGGGCAGGTGAACGTGATTTTTTTCTGGTCTCTACGGCAATGGGGATTTGATTATACCCCGAGTACCCATCTCGGAAGCAATAGTACTCATGTCCAGCCAATCGTTCAAGCATTTGGTCGATGAAAGGTAGCGGGAAGTGGTCTTTACGAGTGGCTGCATTCAACTTTCTATAGTCGATACAGACACGAACCTTGGTAGGCAGTCTTGTACCAACTCTTTTTGCTCATTCTCAACCACCGTAAAACCAGCTTTCCTTGGGACCGCATGAACAGGGCTAACCCATTGGCTATCAGAAATAGGATAAATGATCCCATTATCTAATAGTTTCAAAATGTCCGCTTTAACTGCCACTTGCATGAGTGGGTTCAGTCTGCATTGTGGGTCCTCCTAGGGGTTGCTTCATCGATCAAATGGATTCTATGTTGCACTATGGCTGGCCTTATCCCTTTGATGTCCTTCATCGTCCATCCAATGGCTTCCCTATGTCTTTTCAGAATAGATATTAAGCTGTCCTCTTGTTGCTCAGTCAGGTGGGATGCTATGATGACTGGCAAGGTGTCCTTTCCACCCAGGTAGGCGTACTTGAGGTGTTCACTTAAGGCTTTTAGCTCTAGGGAAGGTGTTGCTTCATTGGAGGCAATCTCTAGACTTTCAATCCTATGATGAGGTACACTTGGGCTTGACGCCCAATCCACTGCTGAATCTACGATCTGGTCTAGATTAATATCCTCAGCCTCTAGATCAAACTCTACCTCCGTTTCTATTTTCATACTTTCCTCATGCTCACTGGTTAGATTTTTCAATAGAATTGACCTCAAAAGTCTGATCATTGATATTCCTGGGTTGTCTTCCAAGATTGAAGACATTGACTTTCTTTGTCATGTCTCCAAAGGTCAATCGCATGGACCCGTTTCTACAGTTGATTATGGCATTGGCTGTAGCAAGGAATGGGCGCCCTAAGATGACTGGAGTTTGAGACCTTAGATTGGACACAGGTTGGGTCTCAAGCATGATGAAGTCAACAGGATAAATGAAATTCTCGTCCCGGATAAGGACGTCTATGATTTTCCCTTGGGAATATTCACAGATCGGTCAGCTTACTGAATGGTGACTCGGGTAGGGCTCAGCTAGCCAACCCAAGTTGCTGGTGTAGCAAGTTGATACTTGCTCCCAGGTCAAGAAGTGCTCTACTAATTTCTATCTGTCCTATAGTGCAGGAAATTGTGGGACATCCGGGATTCTTATATTTCACCGAAATGGGACCAGACAGAATTTCGCTTATATTCGTTGCCAAGAACACTTTATTTGGCACATTTGTCTTTCTCTTCTTTGTATACATATCCTTAAGAAATTTGACATAAGCTGGGACTTGTTGGATAGTGTGAAGAAGAGGCACATTTAGTTTGACCTGGTTAAACATCTCAAGCATCTTTTCCATATGCATATTCTTATTGTTGTTCCTAAGCCTATTTGGAAAGGGTGCTACAGGCTTATGAACTTGTTCAGCAGCTTTGTTCTCGTCAGATGTTTGAGGAGCAGATTGGGAGAAACTAGCAGAGGTGGAGGCTGGAGTAGGATCAGTTTGGATTGGCTTTTTCTGTTGTAGACCTAGTTGTCTACCTTCTTTCCAGATCAAAGTGTGTGAACAGCATTGCACTGGTTGATCGACGGATCCTGAATTTCATATGCTTGATTGGAGTTTTTTGAGTTAACTAGTGGCTGACTGATAAAGTACCCTTTGGTCTTTCACTTAGGGAGCTAGCTAATTGGCTCATCTGCATTTTCAATCTCGATATAGCCTGTGAATGGTTGTTCAGCGTTTGTCCCTGGTTTTGCATGAAAGCGGTTTGGGACTTCATAAAAGCTTCCATGCTCTCCTCCAACTTACTGAATTTCTTTTTCATTGGTGAACTTTGAGAGAAGGTAGATGGAGCTTGACTGGGAAAATTTGATGGAGGACTGGTTGGTGAAAATTGTTGGAGAAATTAGGCCTAGGAGGATTATTCTGGGCCTAGGAGAAATTTGGGTTATTCCTCTAACCTGGATTGTATGTTTGTGAGTAGGGATTGTGCAGCGGTCGTGAGTAAGCTGCGTTTAGGTGTTCCGGTGGCACTTGCTGGGCATGAAAAACGGGGCACTCTTTAAAGACATGGTTTGGTGACTGACAGTATGAACAACCCGGATTGTGAATTGGTAGTGGGTTGATTTCGTTGACATTGGCTGGCTCTTTTGTCTCTAGAGCCTCTATTCTCCTCATTAGGGTTGCATCTTAGTTTCTGTAGTTATGGATGATTCTAGAGATAGAAACCCTCCTCTTGAAGCTATAGATTGTGAATTCCTTGGTTTTTCCGAGGCTAGCTCCCATTGCAGGATTTTCTCAGCTAAACCCTCAAATAAATCTCAATCCTAGTTCTCATCCTTTTTTAAGAACCCTCCCTGACACATAGTTTCTAAAAGGGTTTTCGTTTGATAATCTAAGCCATCGTAGAGAATCTGGCACTGACGCCATTTCTCTACATCATGATGAGGGCACTGAGCTAGGAGATCTTTGAATCGCTCAAAGTATCTCCAAAATGTCTCGCTTGGTTCTTTCTGAACTGCATGATATTCTTTCTAATGAGGGCAATTTTATGGATTGGGTAGAATTTCTTCAAGAAGGCCTTGACGAAAGCATCTCACGTCATGACTGAATCTACCGCCAAACTATACAACCATTTCTTCGCTAGGTCCTTTAGGGAAAAAGGGATGAAATGTGACCTAATGGCATCGTCTCCTAGCTGGGGTATATGCATCATAAGGCACACTTCTTCAAATTCCCTAACAAATAAGTATGCGTCCTCTAATTCTAAACCATGAAACTTTGGGAGAGTGTTGATAATTGAGGCTTTAATTCAAAATTATTTCCATTTTCCTCAGGCAGTTTTATATAAGATGGTAATGATGTTCGATCGGGTAAAATCTGTCCTAAAGTGACGCCATCACCGGCTCTAGATGCAAGGGTAGAGAAGTGTTTCTTGTTAATCTGAAAGTTGCAGGATCTCTCACACACTCTTGCATGCAACACACCACAAAAAAGTAAAGACAACAAACAATCGAAAAAGAATAAAAAAGCAAACAAAAGAAAGAAAAACAACCACAAAACCTTAGTCTAAGGTACTTGGACCTAGACGACTCCTAACTGGTCGATTCTCCAAGGGAGGTTGTTGCAGGAACTCGACTACAAGCTAATCAGTCAGGAAAGGGTAAAACTCGGCGGGAGGTATCCAGGCATGAGCCATGGGCCTTAATTACGCCAAACCACAGAGCTTTCGAGGTTTTGCCTCTCAATCCACTTTCCTTAGACACCGATTTTGTAGGAGTATAGTTCTTGCAATTTTCAACCTCGGTTAATCTCTTAGTGAGTCCGAGATGTCCATAGGGCCAACGTCTATCAATTTTTAGTTAAGGCTTAGGGATAGTGTGAGTGCATTTGGAGATGATTTTTGGCCTAAGAAAGGGTGATGAAATCCCTACCTTATCTTGTTTATTTAGGATTTTGCCCTTAATGTCAATTGCGCAAGTGTACAGTTTATTCACAACAAGGTAACACTCAAAGCGATAAATCACTCTAAAATGTTAGTTCTATTCTATATGAATGAACACATACCTTTTCTCCAGTACTCTTCAACAGAAATTAAAATGAATTAAAATAGACATGTGCCCTAAATGCAAAAGTCTAATCCAAATTTCAATTAAGTAACAAGTGAATTTTTGTTGAGTTTATTACACATGTATAGGGTGAAGTATTCAATGGAACTAAAAAATTTAGAAAGCAATTTTAGCGGCTTTCGGCAACCCTGCAAACGAGTTTGTTAGTACTTCAATCAGAAAAACTCGCTTTTACACGAATTTTTTCTGAGGGCAAATGAATCCTCGTGCAACGTCTTTGACCACCACTTTTGCTTCCCATGATAGTAAGCTCCTTGGTACTTCTCCTACACATAAAAACAAAGAAAAATCTTTAGTATTGAACAATAAAGCCGTTCCCTCCCCGACAACGGCGCCAAAATTTGATCGGCAAAAAGCAAGCACAAGAATAAGTAAAAGAGTATGGGTCAATGTTACTGCTTTTGCGATTCTTCCGTAGTAGCGAAGTGGCTATACGGGTCGTATCCAGAAGGAGGGAGAGCGATGGAAGCTTGATGCGGCTTCTTTGTTCAAGAAAAGAGAATGATCTTTGTTTCAAATAAAAAACTAAAAAATGAAAACAAGTTGGTTTTAAGAATTGTTTGAGAATAATTTGGTGGTTTGTAAAGTGGAATTTTCTTAATGGCAAAAACGCATGGCTAACTTTCTAGTAAGTGCTCCCACTAATCCCTAACTTCTTGAAGATGTAGCCTCACGATGGATCATAGGCAAGCTTAACCCTATGCATAGGAACTATTCACGTGAAAATCGAGTGAAAGTTCTTCCTATAACTTAGCTTAACATGGCAAAAACTTAGACATTCCCTTATCAAGACCCAATAGAAGGCGAGAATAAGGGAAGACATAAGTGCACTAATAGTATTGGCAAAGTTAAAAGAAAAATCTCTAACTTACAACAACAAGTAACGCACACAGCCCATAGATCATCAAAAACCCATTAAGCAAGAAATATAAGATAGTTAATACTTGTAGGTAAGTTAGAGTTAGAACCCTCATCTTAAGATGTCATAGCTCTCGTTTGCACAAGGCTTGTTTGACACTATTGACTCATAGGGGTATCAATCAAGTTGTTAGAGATTAGTGGGTTAGTAGTTAGTTAGCCATGCAATGAAAGATTAGTTAAACATGAAATTAAAAGAAACAACAAAAGAAAAGGGGTAAAGAGAAAGAGAGTTACACTACAAGAAAGTAAAAGAAAAGAAGTGAAGAGAAAGAAAGTTACACTACAACAAGGAAGTAAAAGTAAATGGAAAAGACAAGTAAATAGAAAGAAAAAAGAGAAGTGGTTACTTGTATTAGCTTGTCACCTTCAAATATAACACTTACACACTCTCTCTCTTTCACTCTAATGGCTAAACCAAAACTAGAAGAAGAAGGAAACAAAAATAACTACAACTCCTACAAATAAAGCAACAATACAACTCTAAACTCTGGATCTCTCTCAACTGAAGACCCTTGGGAGGCACCAGGGGAAAGGGGCCAGGGGGCAACCCCTGGCCCAAAGCCCGGCGCGCGCGCGCCCCTATTGCCATGAAAACGCTACCCAGGCCGCGTTTCCGTGGCAATGCTGGGGAGGCGCGCGCCTGGCTTCCTGATGGGTGCCATCCTGTTTGTCTCCCGTCAGGTGGATCTCCTGGATTTGTGATTTGATGTCCTGTGCTGACAAAATCTCCTCCCTAAAGTCAATGGCTACTTGGTAGGCCTTTATTCACCCATTAAATGGTGGTTTAGGGTCTTCTTCTTCATTTGCACACTATTGACCTTGGATTATGCAAACAAAGTTTTATTAGCAAAATTTTACATCAAATAAATATGAGAATGTGATGAAAATTATACAAAATTAGAAACTAATCAGCCGCCGCCCCTAGCCACTCGCCATACACCACCCCACCTCCCTACGTCCTCCTCCACTTTCATCAACCCTAAACAACACTCCATCTTCTTTAATTTCAACTAAACCGATAACTTCTCCCACCTCTTCTTCTCCAAAATTCACCACCATCTCCACCCATTACACCACTCCAACCACCCTATCATCACCTCCTCCTCCTCCTCCAACTCCCCACCACCTCCAACAACCACCACAACCACCACCATCAATCACCACCACCAAACAAATACCAACTCCAAAACCCCCACCACTCCTCCCCACTCCTCCACGGGCCAGACGCCGCCGTCCTACGACCACCGGCGCCGCCGCCGCCTAGGGCCGCCGGCAGGTGGCCGGCCGGCCACCATCCCCCCTCCTCCTTTCTTTCTTTCTTTCTTTCTTTTCTTTTCTTCTTTCTTTCTTTTCCTTCTTTTCAATAAATAACTCTTTTACCTACTTCCCCTAAATCCCTCCCCTTAATCCACTAATTACTTCTCCAAAATTTCTATCATACCCCTCTACTTTAATTCCCTAATTCTTTCCTCTTTTAAACTTACCCTACACACTCTCTCTCCCCTCTCTCTCTCTCCTCTCTCATTCCCTCTCTAATATTTATAATATATAATATATATGTATGTATATGTATATTTTTTAATATATTTATAGGCTAATAGTATGCTGGCACGTGTTAGCGGACCCCAGACTTTTCTCGGTATTGCGTCCCGATTTTCAGGCGAGTGTTTGCTTTATGCTTAATAACTACCACTCTAATATTTATAGCATGTTATATGATATGTGTGGACATCTTATTACTACCGTAACATGCCTAACACTTGCTATTGTTAATTTTTAGTACATGATACCCCGCTACACGGGTTAATATATGTTGTTGTACTCTGTATTCACTCCAACACTTACATTTAATACTTGACATGTGATATCTGACACCGATACTGGACATGTTATACTTGACACGTGATATCGAACACTGGCATTTGATATGTTATACTTGACTCCTGATCCATGACACTTGATATCTGACACTGGTGCTTGATATGTCATACTTGATACCTGATCCTGACACCTGATATACGATATGATACATGCTAGCACCCACTTGGCATGTTTTTACATGGTACAAGTACATGGACCTGGTATTATGACACCTGACTGGATATTATTACTCCTGATACCTGTATTATATTGCATATTCATGACTATCACTTTTACGTGAACTTGGCATAATTATTATATTATTATCAGACATTTGGTACTCCTGAACTCCTGTATACTTGAACCCCTGAAATAGGGGGACTCCTGACATTATGCTCCTAATATTATACTCCGGTTAATCCCCATAATAGAATAACTATGGATATTGGACTTTAGCGAATACTCTGTGGACATTATTATTAGACAATCTATAACAATTAAACAACTTACACCTTAGGATGGGGGAAAATGATGGGTACTGATATAGCTTCTGTGTTTATGGTGGTCATACAAATGTTATACAACTAATTTCCGGGATTCGACCTGGAGGCCACCAGGCGCTTCCGTGGGGTGTCCTGGCGCCCCTACTCCCCTGCCTGCCTGCTGGGTGTGCCATAATCCCCTGGGTATATTCCTATGGGGAGCGGTGACACTCTATTCCTGTTCGAGCATATACTAAGACCTTCGGGCATATAATAAGTCCCGGTACCTAGCGGTACATTCCGGCTCAGTATCGGATACTCCTAGATCGTTGTCCCGGGCATGCACGGGACCCACTCTAAACATGGTTCATCGTTCCCCATCAGTTTCCAATAACCAACCTCGTTTGACTTGTATGCGAAAGTATATGGTACAGACCATATACCGAAACATACAAATTGAACGAGTTTTAATAATAACTTGATAATTAACTTCATGCTACATGAATTTTTATTGTCATTTCCATATTTATTATCTATTGTAGTTACTCCATGCTTTCTAATTTGATTACATGACATTTGACGTGCTACACTTGCTTTTATTTCATGCCACATAAATTCTAATGTTATTTTCATATTTCACTATTTATTGTGGTTATTTCATGCTTAGTGATTTGGGTACATAATACTTAACCTAATGCACTCACTTTTGTTTATACTTACCATTTGGGCTCTTGCACTCGCTGGGTTGCCCACAGACAACCCTGAATTTGCATGTCCAGATCTTACAGCTTGGACCGAGGTGGACCCTTCAACTGAGGACCAGGCCTACTTCGAGGAGCAGTCAGATAAGCCGTAGCTTCATCTTGTCTTTCCCCACTCGCGAGACTCTTTCAGCTCGTGAGTTCTTATCTTTTGTACCCCGTACAATTTACTTTTGTACTACCTGGTGATGGAATAATTATGTAATATTATGTCACAATCTGTGATGACTGAGTACTTATTCTTTTGTGTTGGAATGTATATTACCACGTATTTATGCACTCTAATTCCTATATTGTATTGATTCTTAGCGTGCATACATGATGGTACCATCACCCTACGTATGTACATCACAGTAGTGTCTCCGTATCCGTGGGATCGGGGTGCTACAGGTTGGTATCAAAGCTTAGGCTCTCACACCTTCAGTATAGCCAGTCTGCAGATTAATGTTGGATTAATCTGCAACTGGGTCACACGAATCTTTGCTATACATTCCAATCACAAGTAAGAAGTTATTTATTCTTTCTTGAAATCCATCCCTTGATTTTTGAAATTTCATGCAGTTCTTGTTAGCCCAGAGGCCTATCACTCGAGTTTTGATGATGATTAACTCATGTAGTTATAGTTTACTAATAATCTTGTGAAATTTAGTTTTAGATATTTGATTAATATTTTAGTAGGTGTTTGACTTCAACAAAGGAGTTTTGGAGCTAACACATGGTGATTCAAGAGCTTGCGCTTCAAGATCGCATCTAGCACTCGGTTGGAGTCAAGCTCGTTGGATCACGTTTGGATCGAGTCGGCTTGGAGAAGAAGTTCCATAAGAAGACTTCGGTTTGTGTTTTAATTTATGTTTAGATCTTGTATAAATGTAGATAGTATTGATATGCTCAAGTTCACATACACACACAAGTTTAAAGTTTATTGGTTTTGATTTTTGGTTTAACTGGTTTTAGATTTCATGTCAAAAACATAGATATAAATCTTATATGTATATTGGATTCTATCCATATACAACATGCTTCAAAATTGTTTCAATATCATGTGTTTGTATTTACATGAGTTTTGAAAAAATTGGATTTTAATTTCAAAGTTTGGTTTTTGAAAAATACTATTTTTGTTTAAAGGCCTAATTTCAATATCACAAAAATGGTTCAAATAGTTTGTAATATGTGTTGAATTTCAGTCACATATATTTGTATTTCAAAGATCTTATAAGAACTTATTTTGTGAAATTTATGTGATTTTATGGGATTTAATTGAAGTTAAAAAGACAAGTTTTCAATACCCTTAATTCCAGCCAGACTGCTCTGACGGTCGATCGGACCAGGAGTCGGTCGACCGGACCGGTCGACCAATATGCACGAAGACGTGCACATGGCCAGCCTATTCGGCCGGTCGACCGCCCGGTTGACTGACTGAAAGCACCCCACTCTCAGGTGGGGGCTAATCGACCGGGCGGTCGACCGTTGGCTTTGGCCCGGTCGATCGGGCGGTCGACCGTTGGCTTTGGCCCGGTCGACCAGGCGTCAACCGGAGGCACAATGGTCATAAATATGACAGTTACGCCGGCCGACTGGGCAGTCGACCGAAAGGGCAGTTTTGCCCTTTCCTGGCTGCCAACGGGCAGATTTTGAGAGGGTATAAATACCCATCTCTTGAGCTGGTTTCTTAATGATTTTAGAGAGCTAAAATTCCCATCTTTACAAGTGTTTAAAAGTAAGTTTTTAAAAGAGTTTTTATGCCAAAAGATTTTATCTTTATTTGTTTCAAAGGGTTAGAAAAATCAAAGAAAAGGAGAGTCTTTGGGAATTGGTTTTGATCTTTATTTATATTTCTATCTAGAGTTTTTCCCAAGAGTTTTTCTTTGTGATTTTGATTTCCAAACTCTTTATTTTCTCACACTTTAGCTATTTATCTATCCTATCTATTAGGATCTTGCTTTGTGAGGAAAATGGCTTGTGGTTTGTTGAGACCACCAAGAGTTGTAACACTTTCCTTTGCTTTGGCTTTGAGTCTTTCCCTCTAATTGTAGAGAAGGTTGTGCAATTGGGTTTGTGACTATCCCTCTATGTGTAGAGGTGATTGTGGTTGTTTGACTTTGTGCCATATCCCTCTAAGTGTAGTGGTGATCTTTGTTTGGTTTAGTGCCTTATCCCTCTAGTGTGAGATGATTGTTGTTTGGTTAAGTGCCTATCCCTCTAAGTGTAGAGGTGATAGTTGTTGTGCCTTGCCTCTTGTGTAGAGGTTGTGTTTGTTAGAGAGAGGAGTTGTGTACTCTTAGTTTGTATTACCCAAATCCTCAGTGGAGGTTCCCTGTGAGGGAAGTCCTATGTGGACACTTTAGTGGAAATTCTTCTGTATGAAGGCGGGGACGTAGAGCTGGGTGCTCGAACCTCGAAACATATTTTTGTGTTTGCATTTGATCCACTATCTCTAACTCTCTCTCTCTTATATACCTTGAATTATTTCATGTTGTTCATATCATACTTATTACTTGGTATTATTTGTGTGTGCCCATACTTATGTTGAACCAAGAGAGCTTTATATAGCAGCTCAACTCTTATTTAGAGGAATTTAGAGGAGATGTCCAGAGCCCTTCACCGGAAATTCAGCTACACTTTTTAGTTACACTAAGTGTGTTACAATTTAGTTCTAATTTCGCATCATTTGTCATTAGATTAGCCATACACCTATTCATCCCCTCTAGGTGTACTTACAGTTCTTTATTTCCGTCACCTTTTCAGCCGGCTCGAATATGAAAAGACGAGGGAGCCTATGCTCCTGATATTAGGTTTAACCACCTAAGAGTGAGATCTTGGTTAACTAATCTATTTTTGCATTTGTACACATATAGTTTATACACTCATGAATTACCTTGCACCTTCCATGTTTGATGTTTCTAACATCGATATGTGGAAGCTTAGAATGAGTGCCTACTTGAAAACCCTAGGCTTGCATGTTTACCTTACCGCTACCAAGAAATCTTATCTTGGTAATAGCAAGCATATAGAGGCAAATGCACAAGCCCTAATGGCACTTAGAAACACACTCAGCAAAGAATATTTATCTATGGTTTCTCATTGTGATTCTTTCTTTGCAGTGTGGAACACTTTGACCTCTCTAAAGCTTCAAACGCTAAACTATGTGGAGGAAGAATCTAGTGGAGGAGAGTCCGAACAAGCTTGCTATATGGTCCAAGGGAATGACTCCCTTGAGGTAAACTCGGATACTCAACTAAATGATAGTGCTAGTTCTTCTTGTAATGATTATATTGATGCTGATGCATTAAATGAAGAACTATCTATTGTATATGAAAAATTGCTTGAAAAATATAAAGTTTTGAAAAGAAAAGCTTTGGATTAAAAGAAGAAAATAAAAATTTGTCTTTTAAGCCTGATATTGTTTTGCAAGGGATGGATGAGATTTCAAATGAAAGGGACTTATTGAAATCCCAACTTGACCTTACTCTAAATGAAAATAAAATTTTGAAAAGTAAAAATGATTGTGACATTGTTTTGAAGAAAAAAGAGGCTCTATCTTCAAAACTTGATTTTGTTTTAAAAGAGAATGACTCTTTGAAAAATAAAATTGCTTCAATTTCAAAAGAGTTAGACTTGGTTTCAAAGAAAAATACTTCTTTGAAAAATAATTTAGATTCGCATGTTTATCATGCTAATATTGCTTTACCATCTAGTGTTTCAATTGCATATTCCACTTTATCTTCAAGTATTAAAAATGATATATGTGTGTTGAAGAAAAGTGTAGATTGTTTGGGCTCCACTTTGAGCCAATGTGCCATGAACCACACATGGTGGATCCATGTTTCACAAGAAATATGCTCCTCCTATGCATGCACACAAACCACGGCATACACATGCTTCTCACGTTCATACACATGACACTAGGTATGCTCACGTGTACACTTGTACACATTGTGGACGTAAGGGCCACCTTGTAAAGTTTTGCTATGATAGAGTACATAATGTAAATTTTGCAAATAGATTTGTTTGGGTTAGAAAAGGTGCTAACCCCTATGGACCCAATAAGTATGGGTACCAAAATTCACTCCTATTGTATTTGATATAGGTGTGGACTCTCGCTTGACATGAGAGTAATGGTGTCTTGATGGTGGATGCGTTCCAAGCTAGATGGTGAAAATTTTGGATGCATCACTTTCAAGGGAAGTTTGGTGGGAGGACCATCATGGTTTGGAGACCTAGAGATAAGCCCTATCAGTTTTGATAACTATCTCTAACTCCTTATTAGTTTACATGCTTTCATATTATTTTTTAGCATGTATGGGTTTTCATGTTTTTCATGATTATTATGTCAAATGTCAAGATAATTAAACTTGTGTTATACATATGTAGTATTTGAGATACACCCATGTTTATGTGGACCATTACTTTTGTGTTCTCACTTTAGTTTAACTATAGTGTATATCCTAATCTAAAACATGTGCATTTAGCTTAATGATCATATTGATTTATGTTTTGTTTTATGTTTCATGTTTTGATTACTTGTTTAAATATAGTTTTCATTAAAATTTGTGCTTATACTTGTACAATTAATGAGCCACATTTGAATTTTGTATGTTTGTGCTTAATTGGTCACTTATACCCATTAGATGTACTAGTATAGCCTAGTTTTGATAATTCGTGCATTTTAACGTGTATTCCCTATTTTTGGACATGTTTTTTATGATAATGTATTTATCTTCATATATATGTTAATTTTATTTAAAACTTTAGATATACATGTATACCCTTGAGTCACTTGCTTTTCATGCAAATTCTATTATAGACTCATTTGTGTTTGGGATATATATGTATACTTTTTAGTTTTAACTAAACATACATATACCTTGAAGTTTGTATTTTTTAATGAAAATTAAATTTTGATGATTTTCATGTTTTTGAGAAGGAATTTCACATGAGCTTTATTGCCTATTTTCATGATTATGCTTTTCACATGATTCTTGTACACTCACTTTATTTGCGTTTACTCATTACTTTGTTTTATGAGTACCTTGTTGAGCGTTATATATTTTGAGTGTCTATTTTGTGTAAAATGCATGCTTCATGAAATATATGATTTGGTTTCATGCTTTTGAAGAATCTATAACTAGTTATTTCAAAATTATCTTAAACTAGTTTATATTAGAGTTTTCAAAATTGTTAAGTTATTTTCAAATCTTATTTTTAAAAACCCCTACCTTTAAGGCGGATGGATGGGGGACCATGCCTTGTATGCTCAAAATTAAAATCTTTTAAACATGTACATGAAAAGGATGTAGGCATTTGTTATACACTTGATCATCGTTATATTTTCAATTGGTATTATACTTGATATTTTTTTGTATGCTCATATTTGTGTTTTCTTATATATATATGCTTCAAATTCTAATAGTATCAATTTCGATTGGTATTTACATTTTCATACATATATATGATTTGATTGTACTTACAATATTTTTATATCTTAAAGTATAAATTATGTTTATGCTAAGCATGATTTACTCCTTAATGACAATTATTTTTAATTGGTATCTTATACAAGCTGATGCATTGTTTTCATTAGTATTTCATAAAGGGGGAGAAATATTTATGTTCTATCTTTCAATCAGTTTTTATTTTCAATTGGTATCTTACTCTCAATCTTTATGATGAAAAATGTTTTGTTTTGGTATATACTAATATTTTTAATATTGGTATATAGAATCTTAAATTGGTTTCTATATTGATATGAGTTGTATTTACCTAAAAAATTTGGTTTTTACTTTTAATTGGTATCAAAACTTACAATATATATATACTTTTGGTATCAAAATTATAAAATATTTTCAATTGGTATTAATATTTAAAATTGGTATCAAGATTTACAATATATATATTTTTTTTAATTGGTATCAAAAACGTACAATTCATTTTCTATTGGTATCAAAAATTTATAAGATATTTTCAATTGGTATCTTTTGGTAACTTAAAATTTTTGTTTATTTTCAATTGGCATCATAATGTTTTCATATATAACTTTATTGTTTGATATGACAAAAAGGAGGAGAAAATTTTATTTTGAGAGTTTATTTATGCCCCTTTGTTGATGAATTGGCAAAAAAGGGGAGAAGTATTTTGATGAGTTTATATATGCATGTATGCATGTTTATTTCATTTCTTTGTTTTATACAAAAAGGGGAAGAATTTTTGCGAACTTTTATATGCATGTTTATTTTTCAATTGGTATCAGAGCATATATGTTTTGTTTATGCAAAAAGGGGAGAAGTATTCTTCATTTATGCATATTTGTGTTGAGCATTCATTGCATATCTTTATTTTTATTGCTATGCATGAGTTAAGTGAGAGCTTTTATGAAGCTTAACTTTAATCCATGCATATATTACTCCATGAGTTTTGTCATCATCAAAAAGGGAGAGATTGTTGGCCTAGAGGCCCATCACTCTAGTTTTGATGATGATTAACTCATGTAGTTATAGTTTACTAATAATCTTGTGAAATTTAGTTTCAGATATTTGATCAAGATTTTAGCAGGTGTTTGGCTTCAACAAAGGAGTTTTGGAGCTAACACATGGTGATTCAAGAGCTCGCGCGCGTCAAGATTGCATCTAGCACTCGGTTGGAGTCAAGCTCGTTGGATCGCGTTTGGATCAAGTCGGCTTTGAGAAGGAGTTCTACAAGAAGACTTTGATTTGTGTTTTAGTTTGTTTTCAGATCTTGTATAAAGGTAGATAGTTTTGAAATGCTCAACTTCACATACACACACAAGTTTAAAGTTTATTGGTTTTAGTTTTGGTTTAACTGGCTTTGGATTTCATGTCAAAAACATAAATATAAATATTATATGTATATTGAATTCTATCAATATACAACATACTTCAAAGTTTTTTCAATATCATGTTTTTGTATTTACATGAGTTTTGGGAAAATCTGATTTCCATTTCAAAGTTTAGTTTTTGGAAAATACGATTTTTGTTTAAAGGCCTAATTTCAATATCACAAAAATGGTTCAAATAGTTTGTAATATGTGTTGAATTTTAGTCACAAATATTTGTATTTCAAATATCTTATAAGAATTTATTTTTGTAGAATTTATGTGATTTTATGGGATTTAATTGAAGTTAAAAAGACAAGTTTTCAATACCCTTAATCTTAGCCAGACTGCTCTGGCGGTCTACCGTCCAATCGACCGGATTAGGAGTCAATCGATCGAACCGGTCGACC
This sequence comes from Agave tequilana, assembly GCA_038442645.1. Taxonomy (NCBI): domain Eukaryota; kingdom Viridiplantae; phylum Streptophyta; class Magnoliopsida; order Asparagales; family Asparagaceae; genus Agave; species Agave tequilana. The sequence goes on from JAVJIF010008759.1 coordinate 57,311, forward strand.
GATGTGCATGAAGATATGCACATGGCCAGCTGATTAGTCTCTAATTTTGCATAATTTTCATCACATTCTCACATTTATTTGATAATAAATTCTGCTAATAATACCTTACTTGCTTGATCCTAGGTTCACGGTGTGCAAATGAAGAAGAAGATCTAAATCACCATTTAATTGGTGATTAAAGACCTATTAAGATAGCCATTGACCTAAGGAGCTAATTCTGTCAAAACCAGGGATCAGAAATCAGAAACTGGCAACATCACCTGACAGGAGACCAACTGGGCAGCGCGCGGCTCGAAGCGCCGCGCGCGCGGCCACCGTATGGCCACGGAAACGTGGCCTGGGCCGCGTTTCCGCGGTCGTACGGCCGCGGCGCGTGCGCCGCTTCGGTCCAGGGTTTGTCCCCTGGCCCCTGTTCTTCTGGTGGCTATAAATACCCCCTTGGGTTCCAGAGTTGAAGATATAGAAAGTTTTAGGGTAGTTTTCATTTTCATGTTGTAGTTTAGTTTAGGTTAGGTTAGTTCTTCTTCTCCCTCTTTGTATTTTCCATTTTGTAGTTCTTGTAATAGGGAGAGAGAGAGAGTGGTTCATGCATGGAATACAAGAGTGCTTGTAATAAAAGGTGACAATCTATGAAAGGTGCTCTCTTTACCTCTCTATGTTTTCTTCTCTCTAATCTCTTTTACATGTGTAGCTAGTCTTTTCTCTCATGGAAACTAACTACTAACCACCAACTTGCTAACTTCTTTTATGATAATCCACATGAATCTAATAGCCTCGTTTTGACCTTGCTCTTGCAAGAGCCATTGATGGCTCATGATGATGGATGTAACACTCTAACTTTCTAACCACTAACAAGCTAACATTACTTTACTTCATGCTTGCTCTTATCGGGTTTTGATGATTTAAGTGTAGCTTGCACTTGTTTGTTGAGTTGGGTTGTGATGAGTTACATATGGGTCATGCTTTAAATCACTCTTGAACCAAGGACTAGTGATGGCCAATGATACATGTGAGGCAACTATCACTAAGAGGTTAGCATGTTGGTGGAGTCATTAGTAGTTAGTGCCATGAGTTTTCTTTCTTTTTCACTTTGTTTTAGAAATACAACAAAAACCACAAATACATTCTTTTCAATGTTTTCACTTCTTCGTATTTCACCGTATCTCTCTTTTCATTCTTTTCTTTCTTTTCTTTTGATTCTTTAAAACTTTGAAGAATTAACAAACATGTGAATCAACTGGTAAAACTTCTATCGCCTCCCGTCCTTGTAATTCGACTCGTTTTAGCCTCTATGCTATAACGGAAGTATCGAGGAAGCCAAAGCACACACACTTTAAATCTTCATTTCAAAACATACACTTTTTGTGCACGGTTTTTCCTCAATCAAATTTTGGCGCCGTTGCCGGGGGTGGAAACGGTTTGATTTCACAAGTTTGCTAACTTTTCTTCTTTGTTTTTTGGTGTGCAGGTTAAATTTTTAGCATTGCAGAAGTCTACACTTGCTCAAGTGTGGTTGAGTAATTCTTGTATATTTTTATATTCTGCTGGTAATTTTTTTATATTTCCTGTGCACTGTAAATAATTGTAAGAACTAAAATACAGAAATTGGATGCTTTAAAACGGTTTAGACATTTGCATCTAGGCACGTATTAATTTTTATTCCAATATACTGTATTTTATTCTTATGTTGTTGTGATACTGATCGGAGGTGTACATATTGCATTGCATATAGTTAGGACAAACACTTCAGTGATTACTCGCTTTTTTGTGTTCATGCTTATCTATATTGCACACTTGCACAAATTTAACTTAAGGGCAAAACCCAATACAAGATAAGGTGGGGAAGTCATTACCCTCCCTTAGCCCAAAAATCACCTCCCCACTCACACAACCCAAGCCTAAATAAAAGTTGCTAGACGTTGGCCCCTAGGGACATCTCGGACTCATTTAGGAGATTGACCTAAGGGGGAAGTTGTTAGAAGTTGACTCTTGTCAAATCGGTGCCTAAGGTTGGGGATTGAGAGGTGAAACCTCGAAGAATAGTGGTTTGTCATAATTAGGCCCGTTGCTCCGGCACGGATACCTCCCACTGATCTTGCCCCTACCTGGCCGATTAACTCGTGGTCAGCGTCCTACAATATACCCCCCGTGGACAGTCTAACCAGTTAGGAATCGTCTAGGTCTAAGTCAACCCTAGCATAGGCTTGTTTTCTTTTTTTTTCTTTGTTTGTTTGTTTACTTGTTTGTTTGTTTTCTTTTTTGTATACTGTGATATGGATTTTAACAACAATAATTCTTTCAATCATAATATGAATCCATATTTCACTCCGACCTCATTTGACTCGGATAATTCTAACCCGGCTATGTACAATATGAACCAACTATATATGCCAAGTTGGAATTATTCGAGTCAATATGACCCATATTCTCAATCTTATGACTATAATTTTCAACATAATTTCAACTCTTCACAGAGTCAATGGGGGTTCACCTCCCTTGAGTCAAACTTTCAACCGCCTTGTCCACAATTTTCACAAAGTTCATTCCCCAATTTTGGTTCATATACTCCTTCTCCTGTTTCAACACTCGAAAAAAAAAATCTAATTTGGAAAGGAGTATAGAAGAGCCTCTACAACAAATGCAAATTTTGCTCAATTCACAATCCTTCCCAGATCAAACTCCACATACACCTTTTTTAGAGCATCCAATTGAAGAAGAATCTGAGCTAGAAAAGCGTTTGGAAGTCCTTTGTGATAAAATGCAAAACATGTTGGACTCATCATCTCAACCACATTTTCAAGAGTCCTACTCATCTTTTCCAGTATCACCTATTCAAAATGAACAACATCAATACTGGACTTGAGTATAGAACCCCTGCGTGAGTCCGAGCAGCAATCAAAAAAATCTAATGGACTCACAATTTCACCATAATTTCCAAAATCGACTTCCATACTCATCTTTTTACGAAGAACCAATTGCAAAGAGTATGGAAGACATGATTCGAAATCCAAATTTTATTACCCGGCCTATCAGTAGGTTAGACACACTTATGAGCGAATTGATCAATGAGAGCGAAAAAAGTCTTGCTTGTCAACCTTTGACCGATCCTTATATCCCTAACTCTACTGATTGGACCCAAGAATCATGTCATTTTGGGAATCTAGATTCAATTTCAGAACACAGATTTAAACTTGGCCACACTCCAAGTTATGAAAGTCGCCTGGACATTCTGGCAAGTTACCCCTTTCCTGAAATTGAAATCGAACCTGACAGTGATCCTGAACCTCAAGTTGGCGTTTCCTTTTCACTTTTTGATTCAATAATGACCCCGGTATCTTTATCAGATTTTTTTCTCTATTCCAGAGTCAACATTGAATCCTGTACCAGTACACCGTGAAATGGAATCACCAATCCCTTATGATCACACTTCACTAATGGGGACAGTGTGTAAACATCAATTCTTTGGTTTGGACCCTGTTTTTGAACCAATTTTGACTCTCATTGTTGACTCTCGACTTGATCTGAGTCAACTTCCCGAGTTGGTGTCGGCTTTTGTTCCTGTTCCATTTGAGTCCAAGTCAATCATCTCTCAAAATCACACTTCATTGTTGGACAAAAATGTTGAAGAAAATGACTCAATAATTATTTTTGAAAATTGGAAATTAGATGGGGATAATTTTTTAAATAAGATCATTCATTCAATCAACATTTTATTGGGTCATATTAAAGAGGTCATTGGTGGGTTCTTGTACGATCCATGCTATTTTGATTGGGTAGCAACGCTTGGCCCAATCAGACCACCACCGGAGCCACTCCCTTGAGGTAATCTTCCTTCCCTCTCCATTTGTTTCATGTTTTACACATTCACGATGCATTGAGGACAATGCATGAGATAAGTGTGGGGGAGGGTTTACTAACATAATTAGTTTTATATTTTCTTTCTTTTACACTTCTTTTTCTTAAAAAAAACAAAAACAAAAACAAAAACAAAATTCTCTTATATAAAAACTTTTCTTTTCTTTTTTAACAAACTTTTTGAAACAAGAGAAATAGTTTTTGATTTGTTTTTAAGAAAATTAAGATTATCTTAGGAATTAGGAAGACCTAAAATTATGAAATTTTAAGCCAAGTCAAAATGATAGATCTTGTCTAAATTATAGGATAAGAAAGTAAGATTGAAAAGATAATTTGATCTTGAATTTTTTGCCTTAGATTTATACCCTCCACACTTACACAATTTTTGGGATTGAAACAAAGACTGAAAATGCCATAAAAATATTCAAAAAAAATATAATTATATGATAAATAAAAACCACTTATTGAAGTTGGGTAATTATGTCTTAGGAAGCATGATTATTCATACCTAAAACGGTGGAAAAAAATAAAATAATCCCCTTAGTTTTGTGACCTTATTTACTTGAGTCCTTAAGTCCGAGGGATGTTTTCTCATCTGGTGCCCTAAGACCATCTGGTTTGGGAGTCACCGGCTAAAGGCTTACTACCCGGGTAAATAAGAAAGCCTAAGAAAACTAAGGGAAGAAAAAATAAAAAATAAAAAATAAAAAATAAAAAAATAATATATATTAAATAAATGGCATGAAAGTTAGAGTCGATATCCCAAAAACCTTCACTATTCACAAAGTGCATATTTTTCTAAGAATTTTATGAAAGATCAAAGAGTCAATTCAATTTTAAATTCTTACATTTAATTTATAACAAGATTTTTTGCATTTTGACTTAGTTTATGAAAGAAAAATTTCTGGTTAACCTCTGACCTTGGATCACTTATATTTTCACAAAAATACTTCAACACTTTTCTCTATTTCAAAATGTGTTTTAAAAATACTAACATTTGATTTCTTTCTTTATGGATATTGTGGGTGTAATCCGTTGAAAACCTTCAGGAGACAAAACTCCTCCTCTAGGGGAAACCTAGAGGTTTAACGGCTTGTTGCACATGCTCAGTGCAATCGCGTCACCTGCGAAAGTGGTGAAATAATTTCCTTAGGTTTTTTTTTATTTTGCTCGGGACGAGCAAAAGATAAGTGTGGGGGTGTGATTAGTCTCTAATTTTGCATAATTTTCATCACATTCTCACATTTATTTGATAATAAATTCTGCTAATAATACCTTATTTGCTTGATCCTAGGTTCATGGTGTGCAAATGAAGAAGAAGATCTAAATCACCATTTAATTGGTGATTAAAGGATATTAAGATATCCATTGACCTAAGGAGCTAATTCTGTCAAAATCAGGGGTCAGAAATAAGAAACTGGCAACATCACCTGACAGGGGACCAACTGGGCAGCGCGCGGCTCAAAGTGCCGCGCGCGCGGCCACCGTATGGCCGCGAAAACACGGCCTGGGCCACGTTTCCGTGGTCGTACGGCCGCGGCGCGCGCGCCACTTCGGGCCAGGGTCTGTCCCCTGGCCCCATGTTCTTCTGGTGGCTATAAATACCCCCCTTGGGTTTCAGAGTTGAAGATATACAGAGTTTTAGGGTAGTTTTCATTTCCATGTTGTAGTTTAGTTTAGGTTAGGTTAGTTCTTCTTCTCCCTCTTTGTATTTTCCATTTTGTAGTTCTTGTAATAGGGAGAGAGAGTGGTTTAAGCTTGGAATGCAAGAGTGCTTGTAATAGAAGGTGACAATCTATGAAAGGTGCTCTATTTACCTCTCTATGTTTTCTTCTCTCTAATCTCTTTTACATGTGTAGCTAGTCTTTTCTCTCATGGCAACTAACTACTAACCATCAACCTGCTAACTTCTTTTATGATAATCCACATGAATCTAATAGCCTCGTTTTGGCCTTGCTCTTGCAAGAGCCATTGATGGCTCATGATGATGGATCTAACACTCTAACTTCCTAACCACTAACAAGCTAACATTACTTTACTTCATGCTTGCTCTTATCGGGTTTTGATGATTTAAGTGTAGCTTGCACTTGTTTATTGAGTTGGGTTGTGATGAGTTACATATGGGTCATGCTTTGAATCGTTCTTGAACCAAGGACTAGTGATGACCAATGATACATGTGAGGCAACTATCACTAAGAGGTTAGCATGTTGGTGGAGTCATTAGTAGTTAGTGCCATGAGTTTTCTTTCTTTTTCACTTTGTTTTAAAAATACAATAAAAACCATAAATACATTCTTTTCAATGTTTCCACTTCTTCGTATTTCACCGTATCTCTCTTTTCATTTTTTTCTTTCTTTTCTTTTGATTCTTTAAAACTTTGAAGAACGTTTTAAGAAACACGTGAATCAACCGGTAAAGCTTCTATCGCCTCCCGTCCTTGTGAATTCGACTCGTTTTAGCCTCTATGCTATAACGGAAGTATCGAGGAAGCCAAAGCACACACACTTTAAATCTTCATTTCAAAACATACACTTTTTGTGCACGATTTTTCCTCGATCACCAGCCTATTCGGCCGGTCGACCACACGGTCGACCGACTGAAAGCACTCCACTCTCGAGTGGGGACCGGTCGACTGTTGGCTTTGGCCCGATCGACTGGAGGCACAATGGTCATAAATATGACCGTTGCGCCAATCGACCAGAAGGGCAGTTTTACCCTTTATTAGCTGCCAATGTGCAGATTTTTGAGAGGGTATAAATACCCATCTCTTGAGCTGATTTCTTAATGGTTTTAGAGAGCTAAAATTCTCATCTTTATAAGTGTTTAACAGTAAGTTTTTAAAGAGTTTTTGTGCCAAAAGATTTTATCTTTATTTGTTTCAAAGGGTTAGAAAAATTAAAGAAAAGGAGAGTCTTCGGGAATTGGTTTTGATCTTCATTTATATTTTTATCTAGAGTTTTTCTTTGTGATTTTAATTTTCAAACTCTTTATTTTCTCACACTTGAGCTATCTATCTATCCTATCTATTAGAATCATGTTTTATGAGAAAAATTAGTTTTGTGGTTTGTTGAGACCACCAAGAGTTGTAACCCTTTCCTTTACTTTGGCTTTGAGTCTTCCCCTCTAAGTGTAGAGGAGGTTGTGCAATTGGGTTTATGGCTATCTCTCTAAGTGTGGAGGTGATTGTGGTTGTTTGGCTTTGTGCCATATCTCTTTAAGTGTAAAGGTGATCTTTGTTTGCCTTAGTGCCTTATCCCTGTAGTGTGGGTTGATTGTTGTTTGGCTAAGTGTCCATCCCTCTAAGTGTAGAGGTGATAGTTGTTGTGCCTTGCCTCTTGTGTAGAGGTTGTGTTTGTTAGAAAGAGGAGTTGTGTACTCCTAGTTTATATTAGCCAAATCCTCAGTGGAGGTTCCCTGTGTGGGAAGTCCTATGTAGACGCTTTAGTGAAAATCCTTCTGTGTGAAGGCGAGGACGTATAGCTGTGTGCTCGAACCTCAAAACATATCTTTGTATTTGCGTTTGATCCACTATCTCTAACTCTCTCTTATATCTTGCATTATTTCATATTATTCATATCACACTTATATGCTTGGTATTGTTTGTGTGTGCCATACTTGTGTTGAACCAAGAGAGCTTCATATAGCACCTCAACTCTTATTTAGAGAAATTTAAAGGAGATAGTCCAGAGCCCTTCACCGGAAATTCGGCTATGCTCTTTGGTTACACTATGTGTGTTGCAATTTAGTTTTAATTCTGCATCATTTGTCATTAGATTAGCCATACACCAATTCACCCCCTCTCTAGGTGTACTTACAGTTCTTTATTTCCATCACCTTTTCAGCCGGCTCGAATATGGAAAGACGAGGGACACGTAATGGTCCTGGCACTTCCCGTGACGATCTGTACGGGAAGAACGACATGATGAGGATACTTCAGGGGATGATGAATAACCAGCAGCAGCAAATAAAGCTCTTGCGACAAGGATTGTTGACTGCACCTTGGAGCAGAGGTCGGGTACTGTGTCAGATTTCAGGAGGTTGCAGTCGGCAGACTTTTCGGGCACTGAGAAGCCCCTGAATGCAGAGCAGTGGCTGATTGACATGACTAATCTTCTGAAGGCAGCCAGAATTCATAGTGAAAACCAGATGGAAGTTGCCAAGATCCAGCTGAAGGATGTGGCGAAGACCTGATGGCTAGCCGAAGAGGCGAGGCTGGAGAAGCCCATCTCTTGGGACCAGTTCTCGAAGGGCTTCTATGAGAGATTTTTCCCTGCTACAGCTCAGAAGGAGATGGAGGAGCAGTTTATTAAGCTACATCAGTGGAATCGATCAGTGGATGAGTATGCTGCTGAATTCCTGAGACTTAGTCGGTTTGCACCATATATGGTGGCCGACGAGGAGAAGGCTTGCAGGTTTCAGCAAAGATTGAGGGTGGATATCCCGATGCTACTTATACCCCATCAGCTGAAGACATACTCCTAAGTTCTTTCTATAGCTCATGATATGGAGCAGGGATTGGAGAAGAAGAAGAAGAGAAACGAGATGCAGCACAAGCCTATGAAGCGCTAATTCCAGCAGGTGAGTAGAGGGAATCCAGTCAGATCTTTTAGTGCCCCAGTAGCCAAGCATCCATTTCAGCCTCCTCCTCAGCAGCTTGTGTGTGGATATTGTCAGAAGCCTGAACATAATCAACGCAACAGCCGTATGGCCAATGGACTGTGTTTGGCATGCAGATCTGGCGACCACTCAGTCGGTGATTGTCCATTCAAGAAGACATGGAATGCAGCTCCAGCACCACTAGCACTTCCAGGGCGAGTAGCACCCCTAGCACTTTCAGCAGTACCGATGAGGAGGAATCCAGGGCCTGCAGGCAGAGGAGCTCCACTTCCTCCCCAGCATCGGACTCTGGGTCAGCTCAGAGGGGACCCAGGACTGGAGTAGGCCATGGGAGAGGCCAGGCTTACAACTTGACAGCCTAGGAAGCTGAGGCATCGAGAGAAGTAGTGGCAGACACAATCTTGGTCCACTCAGTTCTAGTCTTATCACTCTTTGACTCTGGTACATCACATTGCTTCATATCTAGTAAATTTACTGCTTTGCATTCTATACCCCTAGTATGTATGGATGATCAGTAGGAAATTAGTATGGGGAATGGGGTAGTCATTACTAATAAGATTTGCAAGGCGTGCACTGTGGAGTTATGTGGTAGAAGGTTGAAAGCCGACATGTTCATACTGGACACTAAAGGGTACGATGTGATCCTCAGCATGACTTGGCTCAGCAAGTATCATGCGGTGATCGACTATCAGAACAAGAAGGTGATCTTCAGAATTCCACACTAACCGGAGTTTCAGTTCATTGGAGAGCGCAAGTCCCTCAGGAAGGAAGATCAACTGGATCGTGCCACTGCAGAAGTTAAAAAGAAGATGGTGTCAATGTGGAATGAATTCCTGGATGTATTTAAGGAGATATCAGGACTTCCACCTGACAGAGTTGTGGAGTTCTCTATTGATATTATTCTAGAAGCGACTCCCATCTCTAAAGCACCGTACCGGATGGCACCAACTGAATTGGCTATATTAAAGGAGCACCTGCTAGAATATTCGAACTCGCTATGGCCATTACGAGTTCTTGGTTATGCCCTTTGGAGTAACAAATACCCCCAATAGTTTTTATGGACTTGATGAACAGAATCTTCTCACCTTATTTGGATAAGTTTGTGTTGGTGTTCATTGATATATTTTGGTTTATTCCAAGAATGAAAAAGAGCATGCAGAGCATCTGAGGGTTGTACTACAGACACTCCGACTTGAGCAGCTTCATACCAAACTTAGTAAGTGTGAGTTCTGGCTGGAGAGTATAGCATTCTTGGGCCATGTTGTTTCTAAGGAAGGTATCTCAGTGAATCCCAGCAAGATTCAAGCAGTGAAGGATTGGCCGACTTCGAAGTCAGTAACAGAGATCAGGATCTTCATCGGATTAGCTGGATATTATCGAAGGTTCATCTAGGACTTCTCTAAGATTGCAGCTCCTTTGACCAAACTTACCAGGAAGGGAGAAAAGTATGTATGGACTGAGAAGTGTGCATCTGCTTTTGAGGAGTTGAAGAACAAGTTGATTTCGGCTCCAATTTTGAAGATACCCTAAGGGACAGGAGGAATGGTTGTATACAGTGATGCATCAAGGAAGGGTCTTGGATGTGTATTGATGCAGCATTGACATGTGGTAGCTTATGCATCCAGGCAATTAAAACCACATGAGAAGAACTACCCAACGCATGATCTAGAGCTAGCAATTGTGATCTTTGCGTTGAAGATATGGAGGCATTACTTACTGGGTGACCGAGTGTTAATTTACATCGATCACAAGAGTTTGAAGTACATTTTCACCCAGAAGGAGTTAAATATGAGGCAGAGGCGATGGTTCGAGTTGATAGCAGATTATGATATAGATCTGCAGTACCATCCTGATAAGGTTAATGTGTTACCTAATGTCCTGAGTAGGAGACCGAAGCCAACATGGTAGTGCTGTCACTCAACAATAGGAGTTACTCAAGGAGATGAGGCGGCTAGACTTTATGGTGATTCAAAGAGTCAGTGGGTCCATGCAGTTGATGGCATTTCAGATCCAGTCGACATTGATGGAGGAGATCAGAGAAGCATAGAAAGGAGATCCCAGATTACTGAAGTTCAGGGAGCAAGTGGAAGCGGGGCTGAGGTCAGATGTTTGCATATATACTGATGGTGCACTCTATTTCAAGAACAGAATTTGTGTGCCTCAGGGAGAGATTAGACAGAAGAACTTAGCCGAGGCCCACAGCTCAGCTTACTCTATACACCCTAGAGAAGAAAAGATGTATCAGGATCTGAAGCAACATTTCTGGTGGAATGCGATGAAGAGAGAGATCGCACAATATGTGACGAAGTGTCTAGCGTGTCAGTGATTAGTCTCTAATTTTGTAAAATTTTTATCACATCTTCACATTTATTTCGTATTAAATTCTGCTAATAAAGTTTTGCTTGCTAGATTCTTGGTCCATGGTGTGCAATGAAGAAGAAGACCCTAAATCACCATTTAATTGTTGATTAAAGGCTATTAAAATAGCCATTGACCTAGGCGGCTGATTCTGTCAAAACTAGGGGCTGCAAACCAAAAACCAGGCACAAAAACTGACAGGAGACAAAAAGGACTACGCGCGGCTCAAAGTGCCGCGCGCGGCCAACCTATGGCCGCAGAAACGCGGCCATAGCCGCGTTTCCGCAGCCATACGGCCACGGCGCGCGGCTGGCTTCGGGCCATGGGTTGTCCCCTGGCCCCTGTTCCCGTGGTGCCTATAAACACCCACTTGGGGTTCTAGAGCAGAGCATATAAAGAGCCTATTTGTTTTGTCATCATCAAAAAGGGGGAGATTGTTGGCCCAAAAGGTTACACTCTCCATTTATTGAGTTTTGATGATGACAAACCAAATTAGTGCTATTTGGTACTAATGAGTTTGTTTAAGATAAGTTTCAGGTTAGTACCACATTTGGAGGCCATTGCTTAGCTATTGCAACAACTTCTAGGTTTCATGAAGCAAAGAAGGCATATTGCATATCAAGGAAGGAACTTAGAAGAAGGGGCTCTAGCAAGGCATAGCATGGCTCAAGACTTGAAGATTGCTCAACAAGATTTGTTTTTAGTTTTATAGGTTTAGAGTTTTGTTAAAGAATAGTGAATAGGTTTGAAGCTCTAACACACACGTTTTTGCGTACATCCTATTTCTAAGTTTATTTCATATAAATTATACAAAAAATAGTTTAATACAAATCCTCTGCCTATATATCCATGCTTATGTTTTAAACTAATTACTATTTAAAACATCTTCTGATAAAATTTTTTATCTTCTCTAAATTTTGTCTGAAAAATGATTTCTGGCCTGAGCCGGTCGACCGCACCAGTCGACCGTGCCTGTGTCAGTCTTGTCCGGTCGACAGGACAAGTCGACCGTAGTTCTGGCAATGCACGTATCAGTGTGCATGTCTCACGGTCGACCGGGACGGTCGACCGGGACGAGCCTGACTGTAAGTCCTTAGTCTCTATTTGTTTCGGTCGACCGTAGCCGGCAACGGTCGTTTTCTTTGAACTAGCAGTCGACCGGAGCGGTCGACCGGACTAGCCGTTGAACAGTAAATGGCTATTTTCTAGGCTGTTTTATATTTTGTCTTTTTGTGTTTAAAATTAGTTTAAGGGATATATTTCAAACCTAATACTCTCTGATTAATCCTAATTATGTTTTATCCCTTAACCCTAGCCCTCTCCTATAAATAGGGGTGTTTGGGGAGAGATTGCTAACAACAATTATTACAAGAAAAATTCAAAAGTTTAAGGCATTCAAAAGAGCTTTGTTTCTTGGTTTTTGTGCTGAAATTCTCTCTCATTTTTTGAAGTGTTTTTGAAATACTCTCTGATTTAATTTTCTTTCTTCACTTACAACAAGAGCTTCATTCCTACTCATTGTTCTCTAAGGACCTTTTGTAAGGGAAGAGACTTTTGAAAGAGAGAGTTTGTGGTCTTTTGACTACTCAGAAATTGCTTGTAATTGAGATTGTGGAGTTGGGTACTCCGGTATAATTGTGATTTCTTTGTGATAGTGGAAGTAGCTAGAATCCTTCTGGAGAAGGCGGGGAGTAGAGCTGGGTGCTCGAACCTCGATAACATATCCTTGTGTTTGCGATTGGTTTACATTCTTGCACTCCTTTACTTTACTTTACTTGCACTTATTTCTTGCTTATCATCATCATTGCTATATTTACTTGCTTTCATTCATCTTGTGAATCTTGTTGGGTGATTGTTACTTCTTATTTTTAATTTGTCCATTGATTAGCATTATCACCTATTCACCCCCCTCTAGGTGATTTTCAATTGGTATCAGAGCTTGGACTCTAGGTTTTGGCTTAACATCCATAGAGAGATCCTTAAAATTTGCTAATCAACATTTTCATTCATACATTCATACACTAGTAAACATGGCCGATAACATTAAAATCCCTCCTAAATTTGATGGACTTAATTTCCCTATTTGGAAGGTTAGGATGACTATATTTTTGCAATCTTTGGGTAGCTTAGTGGTCAAGTCCTTGACCAAACCCTATGTAGCACCCGATGGTGATGAGAGCACTTGGACCGACTTCAACATTAGAGAATATGAGGCTAACTCCAAGGCCCAAAACTCCCTATTAACCGCCTTGAATGAGGATGACCTTACACGGGTAATTCATTGCCAATCCGCCTATGAGATTTGGCAACATTTATTGGTCACATACGAAGGGACTTCACAAGTCAAGAGAGCTAAGATAGATCTCTTGAGGTCCCAATATGAGTCATTTAAAATGATTGATGATGAGTCTATTGATAGTATGATTACAAGATTTACTAAAATCACTAATGGTCTTTCTTCCTTAGGTGATGGCATCTCCAACGATCAAAAGGTGCGAAAAGTGATTCGGGCTCTTCCGTCTTCATGGGAGATAAAGGCCACCACCTTAAAAGAATTGAACGATAAGGACGAGATGGACCTCATTAGTCTCATTGGGAACCTAAAGACCCATGAGATGGAGAAGAAGGCAAGAGAAGAGGCCACTACTTCAAAGAAGAAATCCATAGCCTTCAAGACTTCATCCACCAATGATGACGATGAAGAAGACGAAGAAGAAGATGAGGAGCTAACTCTACTTGTGCGGAACGTCAAGAGGTTGTACCGAAAAAACAAGCTCAACTTCCGGAGAAAATTTAAAGTTTTCCAAAAAGCACACCTCTCATGCTAAAAATTCACATGCTCACACTACACATGCTAAATCTTTTCATGCTCACAACTCTCATGCTCACAAATCACACACTCATTATGCTTTCAAATATGGTAGAGTATATAGATGCACATATTGTGGTAAGAATGGACATTAAGCTAAATTTTGCTATGACCAAGTTAATAGATCAAATAATCTTGTTTGGGTTAATGAAACTAACCCTCTAGGACCCAAGAAAATGTGGGTACCAAAATCAAGTCCTAAATTATTTGATGTAGGTACACACCAAGGCTCCAAGACGTAGGGAGCGGTGGTACCTTGATAGTGGTTGTTCAAGACACATGACATGGGACATCAATAACTTTACAACCCTATCAAGGTACTTGGAAGGTGGCTCCGTCACCTTCGGGGATGACTCCAAAGAAACTATCATCGGTATAGGTAACATTCAAATTGATGCATCTCCTATTATAGAGAATGTTGTTTTAGTAGATGGTTTAAAACATAATTTGCTTAGCATTAGTCAACTTTGTGACCGTGGACTTAAAGTTGTTTTTGATGATTCTTCTTGCAAGATTTTTGATGTTAAATCCGATGATTGTATTCTTACCGATTTTCGTGATAATAATGTTTATATTATTGACATGCTTAATTTAGATTGTTCTACTAAATGCTTGAATGCTTTTGATGAAAATTCTTGGCTTTGGCATAGAAGATTAGGACATGCATCTTTTAACCATCTTGCTAGAATTAATTCTAAGGATTTAGTAAAGGGTATACCTTGCTTGAAGTTTGAGAAAGACCGCATTTGTGGTGCGTGCCAACTTGGGAAACAAACCAAGTCTTCCTTCAAACCAATTAAGGATATCATGACTACTAGGCCCTTAGAACTAATTCATATGGATCTTTTAGGACCAACACAAACTAAAAGTTTAAATGGTAGTAGATTTGCATTTGTTTTAGTTGATAATTTTTCCCGTTTCACTTGGGTTTTCTTCTTACAAAATAAAGATCAAACTTTTTCTCATTTCAAAATTTTTCGAAAAAGGGTTGAAAAAGAAAAAGGCTTTTCGATTTTGAGAATAAGGAGTGATAGAGGTGGTGAGTTTGTTAACCAACTCTTCATGACTTATTGTGATGAAAAGGGAATCAAGCATGAAATGTCTTGTCCTAGGACTCCACAACAAAATGGAGTAGTAGAAAGGAAAAATAGAACACTTCAAGAGATGGCTAGGACAATGATAAGTGAATATGACCTCCCTCAATATTTATGGGCCGAGGCCGTAAACACCGCATGCTATATTTCAAATCGTATTTATGTGTGTAAGAATTCTTCCAAAACATCTTTTGAAATGTATCATTCTAGAAAACCTAATGTTGCATATTTTAAAGTTTTTGGATGCAAGTGTTTTGTTTTAAATACTAAGGAGAATTTGGGTAAATTTGATGCTAAGGCTTATGAAGCTATCTTTGTTGGATATTCTTCTACTAGCAAAGCATATAGAGTATTTAATAGATCTTCACATACTATTGAAGAAACCATGCATGTTAAATTTGAAGAATCTAATGTGTTTGTTGAGAATGTTGTAGAGATTGAACCATTAGGTGAAGACATGGAGAGACTATCCTTGAAGGACTCACCCGCTCAAGAAGAAAAGCAAGAATCAATTGGTGATGTTCAAGAGGATAAAGAGGAAAGCTCTCAACCGCTTCCTAAAACTTGGAGATACGCTACAAATCATCCTAAGGAGCTCATCTTGGGTGATGCAGCTAAAGGAGTCACAACGCGCTCCAAACTCCATGACCTATGTGGTAACTTTGCTTTCATTTCTCATTTTGAACCCAAAGGCATTCTCGAAGCCGAGACGGACCCATATTGGTTGCTTGCCATGCAAGAGGAACTCAATCAATTAGAGCGCAACCAAGTTTGGCACCTTGTTCCTAAGCCCCACGATAGACCAATAATTGGTACTAAGTGGATCTTTAGAAACAAGATGGATGAGTCCGGAAATGTCATTAGGAATAAAGCTAGGTTAGTGGCCCAAGGTTACACTCAAGTTGAGGGAATTGACTTTGAGGAGACCTTTGCACCCGTAGCACGGCTTGAAGCCATACGGATGACACTAGCTTTTGCATCTTTCAAAAATTTTAAACTTTTTCAAATGGATGTGAAAAGTACATTTTTGAATGGTTTTATTAATGAAGAAGTTTATGTTTCTCAACCTCCCGGTTTTGTTGATCATGTTCATCCCGATTTATTTTCAAACTTGATAAAGCTTTATATGGATTGAAACAAGCTCCTAGAGCTTGGTATGAAAGGCTTTCTAGTTTTCTAATTTCAAATGATTTTGTTAAAGGCAAAGTAGACACAACTCTATTTACTAAGCATGTTGATAATGATATATTAATTGTGCAAATTTATGTAGATGATATAATTTTTGGTTCTACTAATGAGCTTTTATGCAAGGATTTTGAAAAGGTCATGCAACTTGAATTTGAAATGTCTTCAATGGGTGAGCTCAATTTCTTCCTTGGACTCCAAATCAAGCAATTGCAAAACGGGACGTTCATAAGTCAAGCCAAGTACGCAAAGGAACTCGTAAAGAAGTTTGGACTTGAAGGCTCAAAGACTTGCAACACTCCCATGGCAACTACAACCAAGCTTGATAAAGATGACCAAGGTAAAGATGTTGATATTAAATTATATAGAAGCATGATAGGAAGTCTTTTATATTTAACGGCAAGTAGGCCGGATATCATGTTTAGTGTGTGTCTTTGTGCTAGATTTCAATCGTGTCCTAAAAAGTCCCATCTTATTGCGGTAAAACGCATTATTCGTTATATTAAGGGCACTATTGGGATGGGTCTATGGTATCCGAAAACCGGAGATTCCTCAATGACGAGTTATTCGGATGCCGACTATGCGGGTTGTAGAGTAGATAGAAAGAGTACTAGTGGGACATGTCAATTTCTTGGTAATTGTCTTGTTTCATGGTCCTCTAGGAAACAAAATTCCGTAGCACTCTCAACCGCCGAGGCGGAGTATGTTGCCGCGGGGGCTTGTTGTGCACAAGTCCTTTGGATGAAACATACTCTCCTTGATTTTGATTTGCATTTTGATCATATAAAAATATTTTGTGATAATACTAGTACTATACACATGACTAAGAATGCAAATCAACATAGTAAGACCAAGCACATTGAGATTATATATCACTTTCTTAGAGATCATTTGAGAAAGGAGATATAGATATTGATTATGTTTCTACGGATTTGCAACTAGCCGATATTTTCACTAAACCTCTTGATTTTGCTAGATTATCGTTTATTTGTGGAGAACTTAATGTTTGTATTATTGATTAAACATGTGATTCCTAACCCTTTTTGATGTATGACAAAAAGGGGGAGAATAAGTTAGTGCATGATAAAAATAAATTTATATGGTCTTGGTTCGATATGAGTTTATATGAGTTTATATATGTTTTTGTTGTCTTGTTTTGTTTTCATGCGTTTTGAGAATTCTTGTGTCATGCGTTTTGAGAATTCTTGTGTTTTGTTAGTATCAAGAAAATAACATGTGATTTTCATTATTGTTTCAATTGGTTTAAATTGGTATCAAGAGCATATATGTTTTTATGTTTTCAATGAATTCTTGTGTTTTGAGTTTAAATGTTTTCATTATATAGCATAATTTGAGGGGGAGTTTTCTCCTCCCCTATATTTTTATCTTGTAGCCTATTTGTTTTGTCATCATCAAAAAGGGGGAGATTGTTGGCCTAAAAGGTTACACTCTCCATTTATTGAGTTTTGATGATGACAAACCAAATTAGTGCTATTTGGTACTAATGAGTTTGTTTAAGATAAGTTTTAGGTTAGTACCACATTTGGAGGCCATTGCTTAGCTATTGCAACAACTTCTAGGTTTCATGAAGCAAAGAAGGCATATTGCATATCAAGGAAGGAACTTAGAAGAACTCAAGACTTGAAGATTGCTCAACAAGATTTGTTTTTAGTTTTATAGGTTTAGAGTTTTGTTAAAGAATAGTGAATAGGTTTGAAGCTCTAACACACACGTTTTTACGCACATCCTATTTCTAAGTTTATTTCATATAAATTATACAAAAAATAGTTTAATACAAATCCTCTGCCTATATATCCATGCTTATGTTTTAAACTAATTACTATTTAAAACATCTTCTGATAAAATTTTTTATCTTCTCTAAATTTTGTCTGAAAAATGATTTTGGCCTGAGCCGGTCGACCGCACCAGTCGACCGTGCCTGTGTCAGTCTTGTCCGGTCGACCGGACAAGTCGACCGTAGTTCTGGCAATGCACGTATCAGTGTGCATGTCTCACGGTCGACCGGGACGGTCGACCAGGACGAGCCTGACTGTAAGTCCTTAGTCTCTGTTTGTTTCGGTCGACCGGCCGGTCGACCGTAGCCGGCAACGGTCGTTTTCTTTGAACTAGCGGTCGACCGGAGCGGTCGACCGGAGTAGCCGTTGAACAGTAAACGGCTATTTTTTGGGCTGTTTTATATTTTGTCTTTTGTGTTTAAAATTAGTTTAAGGGATATATTTCAAACCTAATACTCTCTGATTAATCCTAATTATGTTTTATCCCTTAACGCTAGCCCTCTCCTATAAATAGGGGTGTTTGGGGAGAGATTGCTAACAACAATTATTACAAGAAAAATTCAAAAGTTTAAGGCATTCAAAAGAGCTTTGTTTCTTGGTTTTTGTGCTGAAATTCTCTCTCATTTTCTGAAGTGTTTTTGAAATACTCTCTGATTTAATTTTCTTTCTTCACTTACAACAAGAGCTTCATTCCTACTCATTGTTCTCTAAGGACCTTTTGTAAGGGAAGAGACTTTTGAAAGAGAGAGTTTGTGGTCTTTTGACTACTCAGAAATTGCTTGTAATTGAGATTGTGGAGTTGGGTACTCCGGTGTAATTGTGATTTCTTTGTGATAGTGGAAGTAGCTAGAATCCTTCTGGGGAAGGCGGGGAGTAGAGCTGGGTGCTCGAACCTCGATAACATATCCTTGTGTTTGCGATTGGTTTACATTCTTGCACTCCTTTACTTTACTATACTTGCACTTATTTCTTGCTTATCATCATCATTGCTATATTTACTTGCTTTCATTCATCTTGTGAATCTTGTTGGGTGATTGTTACTTCTTATTTTTAATTTGTCCATTGATTAGCATTATCACCTATTCACCCCCCTCTAGGTGATTTCACCATGGACAGCCTAACCAGTTAGGAGTCGTCTAAGTCTAAGTCAACCCTAGTATAGGCTTGTTTTCTTTTTCTTTTTCTTTTTCTTTATTTGTTCGTTTGTTTGTTTTCTTCTTTTTTGTAAATTGTGATATGGATTTAATAACAATAATTCTTTCAATCATAATATGAATCCATATTTCACTCTGACCTCATTTGACTCGGATAACTCTGACCCAGCTATGTACAACATGAACCAACCATATATGTTAGGTTGGGATTGTCCGACTCAATATGACCCATATCCCCAATCTTATGACTATAATTTTCAAAATAATTTTAACTCTTCACAGAGTCAATGAGGATTCACCTCCCCCGAGTCAAATTTTCAAACACATTGTCCACAATTTTCACAATATTCATTTCCCAATTTTGATTCATTACTCCTTTTCCTGAATCACCAATTGAAGAAAAATCGTTATTGGAAAGGAATATGGAATCCATGCTTGAGTCCCAACAACAAATTTAAAGTTTGTTCAATTCACAATCCATCCCATATCAAACTCCATATACTCCTTTTCTAGAAGAAGAATCTGAGCTAGAAGAGCGTTTGGAAGTCTTTTGTGATAAATTGCAACGATTTCAAAATATGTTAGACTCATCATCTCAGCCAAATTTTCAAGAGTCCTACTCATCTCTTTCAGTCCTAATATTCAAAATGAACAACCATCAATACTAGACTTGAGTATAGAACCCTTGCGTGAGTCCAAGCAGTAATCACAAAATCTGATGGACTCACAATTTCGCCACAATTTCCAAAGTCAACTTCTATACTTACCTTTTCAAGAAGAACCAATTGCAAAGAGTATGGAAGACATGATTCCGAATCTAAATTCTGTTACACGGCCTATCAGTAGGTTAGACTCACTTATAAGCGAATTGATTAATGAGAGCGAGGAAAGTCTTTCTTGTCAACCTTTGATCGATTCTTATATCCCTAACTCTACTGATTGGACCCATGAAAAATGTCATTTTAGAAATTCAGATTCAATTTCAGAACATACATTTGAACTTGACCACACTCCAACTTATGAAAATCGCCAGGACATTCTGGCAAGTTATCCCTTTCCTAAAATTAAAACTGAACCTAAATGTGATTCTGAACCTCATGTTAGTAATTCCATTTAACTTTTTGATTCAATAATGGCTCCAGTATCTTTACTAGATTTTTTCTCTATTCCGGAGTCAACATTGAATCCTGTACCAGTATACCGTGAAATGGAATCACCACTCTTATGATCACACTTCATTCATGGGAAAAGTGTGTGAACATCAATTCTTTGATTTGGACCCTATTTTTGAACCAATTTCGAATCTCTTTGTTGACTCTCGACTTGATCTGATCAACTTCCCGAGTCGGTATCAGTTTTTATTCCTGATCCCTCTGAGTCCAAATCCATCATCTTCCAAAATCACACTTCATTGTTGGACAAGAATGTTGACAAAAATGACTCAGTAATTATTTTTGAAAATTGAAAATTAGATGGGGATAAATTTTTAAATAAGACCATTCAGTCTATCATTATTTTATTGGGTCATATTAGAGAGGTCATCGGTGGGTTTCTGAAAGATCCACGATATCTTGATTGGGTAGCAACGCTAGGCCCAATCCGACCACCACCGGAGCCCCCCTTGAGGTAATCTTCCTTCCCTCGCCATTTGTTTCATGTATATACATATTCACGATGCATTGTAGACAATGCATGAGATAAGTGTGGGGGAGGGTTTACTAACATAGTTTTATATTTTCTTTCTTTTACACTTCTTTTTAATTAAAAAAATCTTTTATATAAAAACTCTTTTCTTCTTTTTACAGAACTTTTTGAAACAAGATAAATAGTTTTAATTTATTTTAAGAAAATTAAGATTATCTAAAGAATTAGGAAGACCTAAAATTATGAAATTTTAAACCAAGTCAAAATAATAGATCTTGTTTAAATTTTAGGATAAGAAAGTAAGATTGAAAAGATAATTTGATCATGAATTTTTTGCCTTGGATTTATGCACTCCACACTTACACAATTTTTGAAATTAAAATAAAGACTAACAATTCCATAAAAATATATATTAAAAAAATTATGATAAATAAAAATCACTTATTGAAGTTGGGTAATTATGCCTCAGGAAGCATGATTATTCATTCCTAAAACGGTAGAAAAAAACAAAGTAATCCCCTTTAGTTTTATGGCCTTGTTTACTCGAGTCCTTAAGTCCGAGGGATATTTTTCCTCTGGTGCCCTAAGATCATCTGGTTTGGGAGTCATCAACTAAAGGCTCACTACCCAGGTAAATAAGAAAGCCTAAGAAAACTAAGGAAAGAAAAAGAAAAAATTATGTATATATATAATAATATAAACAAATGGCATGAAAGTTAGAGTCGATATCCCAAAAAATCTTCACAGTTCATAAAGTGCATATTTTTCTAAGAGTTTTATGAAAGATCAAAGAGTCAATTCAATTTTAAATTCTTATATTTAATTTATAACAAGATTTTGCATTTCGACTTAGTTTAAGGAAGATTAATTTCTGGTTAACCAATGACCTTGGATCACTTATATTTTCACAAAAAAAATACTTCAACACTTTTCTCTATTTCAAAATACTAACATTTGATTTCTTTCTTTATGAATTTTGTGGGTGTAATCTGCTGAAAACCCTCAGGAGACAAAACTCCTTTTTTAGGGGAAACTTAGAGGTTTAACGGCTTGCTGCACATGCTCAGTGCAATCACGTCACCTGCAAAAGTGGTGTAATAATTTTCTTATTTTTGTCTCGCTCGGGACGAGCAAAACGATAAGTGTGGGGGTGTGATTAGTCTCCAATTTTGCATAATTTTTATCACATCTTCACATTTATTTCGTATTAAATTCTGCTAATAAAGTTTTGCTTGTTTGATTCTAGGTCCATGGTGTGTAATGAAAAAGAAGACCCTAAATCACCATTTAATTGGTGATTAAAGGCCTATTAAAATAGCCATTAACCTAAGAGGCTAATTCTATCAAAACCAAGGGTTGCAAACCAGAAACCGGGCACAAAAACTGACAGGAGACAAAAAGGACTGCGCGCGGCTCAAAGCGCCACGCGCGGGGCCAACCTATAGCCGCGAAAACGCGGCCATAGCCGCGTTTCCGTAGCCGTACGGCCGCGGCGCGCGGCTGGCTTCGGGCCAGGGGTTGTCCCCTGGCCCCCGTTCTCCTGGTGCCTATAAATACTCCCCTTGGGGTTCCAGAGCAGAGCATATACAGAGTTTAGGGTAGTTTTGTATTCCATGTTATAGTTTAGTTTAGGTTAGGTTTGTTCTTCTTCTTCCTCTTTGTATTTTCCATTTATTTTAGATCTTGTATTAGGAGAAAAAGTGATACATGAGTGGAATGCAAGAGTGCTTGTAATAGAAGGTGACAAGCTATGAAAGGTGCTCTCTTTACCTCTCTTTGCTTTTATCTAACTTCTTTTACATGTTTAGCTAGTCTTTTCTCTCATGGCAATTAATTACTAACCACTAACTAGTTTAACTTCTTATTTGATAATCAACATGAATCTAATAGCCTCTACTTGGCCTTGCTCTTGCATGAGCCATTGATGGCTCATGATGATGGATCAAACACTCTAACTTCCTAACTCTCTAACAAGCTAACATTACTTTATTTCATGCTTGCTCTTATTGGGTTTTGATGATTTAAGTGTAGCTTGCACTTATTTTGTTGAGTTGAAATGTGATGAGTTACATATGAGTTATGCTGTGTAAAGCTCTTGCACCAAGGACTAGTGATGACCAATGATACATGTGAGGCAACAATCGCTAAGAGGTTAGCGTGTTAGTGGAGTCATTAGTAGTTAGTAGCTGTGAGTTTTCTTTCTTTTTCACTTTATTTTAGAAATATATCTAAAAATCACAAACATATTCTTTTCTATATTTTCACTTCTTTGTGTTTCACCGTACTTCTCTTTTCATTCTTTATCCTCTTTTCTTTTCATTCTTTAAAACTTTGAAGAACCATTAACATACACGTGAACATACCGTGTAAGCTTCTATCGCCTCCCGTCCTTGTGGATTCGACTCATTTTAGCCTCTATACTATAACGGAAGTATCGAGGAAGCCTAAGCACACACACTTTAAATCTTAACTTCAAAATATACACTTTTTATGCGCGATTTTTCCCGATCAAATTTTGGCGGTAAGTGAAGGCTGAACACCGAGACTAGTTGGATTACTACAGCCTTGACAATACCAGAATGGAAGTGGGAGTATATTGCTATGGATTTTGTCACCGATCTACCCCGCAGTCCAAAAGGGAACAATGCAGTATGGGTAGTTGTTGACTGTCTCACTAAGTCAGCATATTTCATACCATTCAGAGTGGGACAATCTACAGTGCTTCTGGCAGACAAGTACATGAGGGAGATAGTTCGACTGCATGGAGTTTCGATTAATATCGTGTCGGATAGGGACACGAGGTTCAGATCTGGCTTCTGGGAGAGCCTTCAAGAAAGTCTGAGGACCCGTCTGAAGTTTAATACATCTTATTATTCAGAGACAGAAGGGCAGTCCAAACGAACCATACAGATCCTAGAAGACATGTTGAGGGCGTGTATGATAGACTTCAAGGGATCGTGGGAAGACCATCTACATTTGGCAGAGTTTTTCTACAATAACAGCTATCAGGTAAGCATCAAGATGGTTCCGTTTGAAGCCCTATACGGCAGGAGATACAGATCACCATTTGTGTTTGGATGAGGTTGGTGAGAGAAGACATTTGGGACTGGATGTGATAGTACAGGCAGTGGATAAGATCAAAACCATCCAAGAGCACCTTCGTGAAGAGTTAGACAGATTCCAATAGAAGACCGTTGGAGTTTTAGGTGGAGAGCATGTGTTTCTGAGGATATCTCTGACCAAGGGAGTGATCATATTTGGTGCACGTGGAAAGCTAAGTCCGAGATATATAGGCCGTTTGAGATATTGGAACGAGTAGGAGAAGTGGCCTACAGATTGGCACTGCCTCCATCACTAAAAGGAGTGCACAATGTGTTCCATATCTCACAACTGAGAAGATACATCGGGGACAAGAGCCATGTTTGGAATATGCAGAGTTGGTATTGCAGCCGGATTTGTCATATACTGAGCAACCAATGGCTATAATGGACATAAGTGTCAAGACCCTAAAGAATTAGACCATTCCGTTGGTGCTAGTTTCATGGAACAGGCACAGTCCGGGAGAAGCGACTTGGGAGCAGGAAGACGTCATTCATGACCGTTACCCGCATCTTCATTTGTGACCGTTACCCGCATCTATTCGAGCCCTGAGTGATAATTTTCACATGAACTACATCTCTTGTCGTATCAATTCTTTATTTTCATATTCATCTCCTTCCTTATAGAAATTTCGAGGACGAAATTTTTGCTAGGTGGGAGATTGTAGCATTGCAGTCCCGGGATACATACCCAGATGCGTGTCCCAAAATTTTTTAACCGTACTATTTCAATTTTCTTTCAGTATTTATTTTTGGGTGTGATTGCTTATGTTATTGTGTATCAAATCTGGATTCTTACACCTAGAGTCAGCCCTGACCCGGACCGGGAACCCGATACCAGCATGCTGCCCGATTTGACCTTTCTGGTAGTGCAATTTGATCAATTTCAGTTTCAAACACTGTTTTCTAATATTTTAGATTTTTCATGATTTTATGAAAATTTTCAGAATTTTTCTGCAAAATCTCCAAAACCGGTGTCGATAGGCATCGCTGACTGATTCCCAGATTTTTTTAGTTTTTAAAACGGAATTGAATTTTCAGAAACGGCTTTCAAGTTAATTCTTAGATTTAATATTTTATCTAAATATATTTTTGAGATTTTTCTAAATTTATCAAAATTTGACCGATTCTAATGTCGACAGGTATCACCGGAAGATTCCAGAATTTTTAATTTGAAAGCTAAATTGAATTTTTGAATCTGATTTTACCAAATATCTTAAAATAATATTTACTATTTTTTGAGAATTTTTGGAATGTTTCTGAAATAGTAGAATTTTTACCCTATTTAAATAATAATATTATTTTTGATCTTTTCTTTTCTTGCTTTTTCCTTCTCCACTCCTCTACTTTATATACTTAGGATATTCTAATAATTACATTATTTTATAATACATTTATTTATAAATTTTTTTCTTATTTTTTTCTTTTTCTTATTTTTCCTTTTCCCTTTTCTTCTTTTCTTTCTTTTCTTCTTTTCTCTTTCTCCTCTATGCCCTGCACCCCAACCACCCTGCGACCCATCCCCTACAGCTTGGTCTGCTACAAGCAACCACAGCATGATGGGCTACAACAGCAGCCCATCTCTCCCTTCATCGCCTTCCATCATTTCCCCTCTACTTTTTCTCCTTATTAACTTCTCCCTTTCTTCTTCCTTATCTCCTTCATCTCAATTCTCCACCAAACAAACAACCAACAACCAACCTCTCTCCCCACCATCACCATCGTCGCCTCCACCACCGGAGCTGTCGCCGCCACTGCCCTTAGCCGCCAGCCACACACCCCCTAGCTCCCCACTTCCTTCTTCACTTCCATCAACCCCAAACACCACTCCTTCTTCAATTTCAACTAAACCCATAACTTCTCCCACCTCTTCTTCTCCAAAATTCACCACCATCTCCACCCATTCCACCACCCCATCATCACCTCCTCCTCCTCCTCCAACTCCCCACCACCTCCAACCACCACTACCACCACCATCAATGACCACCACCAAACAAATACCAACTCCGAAACC
The DNA here is from genome assembly GCA_038442645.1 of Agave tequilana. Lineage (NCBI taxonomy): Eukaryota > Viridiplantae > Streptophyta > Magnoliopsida > Asparagales > Asparagaceae > Agave > Agave tequilana. The sequence goes on from JAVJIF010008759.1 coordinate 82,995, forward strand.
CCCACCACTCCTCCCTACTCCTCCCCGGGCTAGGCGCCGCCCCACCACCACCGGCGGTGTCACCGCCGCCGCCGCCCAGGGTCGCCGGCAGGTGGCCAGCCGGCCACCACCCCTTCTTTCTTTTCTTTCTTCTTTCTTTCTTTTCCTTCTTTTCCATAAATAATTCTTTTACATACTTTCCCTAAATACCCTCCCCTCATCCCATAATTACTTCTCCAAAATTTCTATCATACCCCTCTCCTTTAATTCCCTAATTCTTTCCTCTTTAAACTTACCCTACACACACTCTCTCCCCCCTCTCTCTCCTCTCTCTCCCCTCTCTCATTCCCTCTCTAATATTTATAATATAATATATATATATATTAATATATTTATGGGCTAATAGCATGCTGGCGCGTATTAGCGAACTCCCCGGACTTTTCTAGGTATTGCGTCCCAGTTTTAGGCGAGTGTTTGCTTTATGCTTAATAACTGGCACTCTAATGTTTATAGCATGTTATATTGATATGTGGACATCTTATTACTAACGTAACATGCCTAACACTTGCTACTGTAATTTTTAGTACATTATACCCCGCTATACGGGTTAATATATGTGGTTGTACTCTGTATTCACACCAACACTTGAAATGTTATACTTGACACGTGATATTTGACATCGACACTGGACATGTTATACTTGACATGTGATATCGATCACTGGCATTTGATTTGTTATACTTGACTCCTGATCCATGACACTTGATATCTGACACCGGTACTTGATATGTCATACTTGATACCTGATCCTGACACCTGATATGTGATATGATATATGCTAGCACTCACTTGGTACGTTTTCACATGGTACAAGTACATGGACCTGAATTGTGACACCTGACCGGATATTATTACCCCTGATGCCTGTATTATATTGCATATTCATGACTATCACTTTTATGGGGACTTGACATATTATTATATTATTACCAGACATTTGGTACTCCTGAACTCCTGTGCTCCTGACCTCCTGTATACTTGAACCCTTGAAATAGGGAGACTCCTGACATTATGCTCTTGATATTATACTCATGTTGATCCCCGTAATAGGATAACCATAGATATTGGACTTTAGCGAATACCCTGTGGACATTATTATTAGACAATATATAATAATTAAACAACTTACACCGGGACAAGAAAAATGATGGGTACCGATATAGCTTCTGTGTTTATAGTGGTCATACAAATGTGGTACAACTAATTCCTGAGATTCGACCTGGAGGCCACCAGGTGCTTCCGTAGGGTGTACTGGCACCTCTACTCCCCTGCCTGCCTGCCGGGTGTGCCATAATCTCCTAGGTATATTCCTGTGAGGAGCGGTGACACTCTATTCGTGTTTGGGCGTATACTAAGACCTTTGGGCATATAGTAAGTCCTGGTACCTAGCGGTACATTCTGGCTTAATACCGGATACTCCTGTACCGTTGTCCTGGGCATAAACGAGACCCACTCTAAACATGGTTCGTCATTCCCCATCAGTTTCCAATAACCAACCTCGCTTGACTTGTATGCGGAAGTATATGGTACGGGCCATATACCGAAACATACAAATTGAGCAGTCTTAATAATAACTTGATAATTGACTTCATGCTACATGAATTTTTATTGTCATTTCCATATTTATTATCTATTGTAGTTACTACATGCTTGCTAATTTGATTACATGACATTTGACCTGCTACACTTGCTTTTATTTCATGCCACATAAATTCTAATGTCATTTCCATATTTCACTATTTATTGTAGTTATTTCATGCTTAGTGATTTGGATACATAATACTTGACCTGATGCACTCACTTTTGTTTATACTTACCATTTGGGTTCTTACACTAGCTGGGTTGCCCACTAACAATCTTGAATTTGCATGTCTAGATCTTACAGCTTAGACCGAGGTGGACCCTTCAGCTGAGGATCAGACTTACTTCGAGGAGTAGGCGGATCAGCCGTAGCTTCATCCTGTCTTTCCTTGCTCGCGAGACTCTTTCAGCTCGTGAGTTTTTATCTTTTGTACCTGTACAATTTACTTTTGTACTACCTGGTGATGTAATATTTATGTAATATTATGTCACAATTTGTGATGATTGAGTACTTGTACTTTTGTGTTGGAATGTATATTATCACGTATTTTCGCACTCTGAATCCTATATGTATTAATGCTTAGCATACATATGTGATGGTACCATCGCCCTGGTATGTACGTCGCAGTAGTGTCTCCGTATCCGTGGGATTGGGGTGCTACAGCAGATAAACAAATAGACCTTTTATTCTTTCTACTGATAAACTTTTAACTTTCTACCATTATTATGCGGTGTCGTTGGAGAGAATCGTTTCAAATTGGTAATGTAATTTGTACCAGCTCCCAATTGAACCTCACTGATTGATCCAGTTAAATAAAGCACTGGTTCCTTTGGATTCATATTAGAGCCTGTTTGGTTCAAAATCAATCGGAGGAAACCTCACCGTGGGTCTTATTCTTCAACATTTCATGCAGCATCATCCTGGTGGGTACTATTTTCCCTCTTTCCTCTCGCTTTCAACCCCTCGCGGGGCCAAACTGTAGGAAAGAGTTTTGTGAGTCCGCAACCACTGGTTGCAAGCTTCATCAGAGTTCCCGATTTTTTTTAACAGCCAAACAAGTTTTTAGAAACTAGTCAGTGGGACCCATAATACAGTGAATTTTCACCTTTTTTTTCAAACAAACAAACAGCCCCTTAGTGCAGCGGCTGGGCCCATCATAGTGCATGTCGTACAATATCCGACCCGATCTCTTTCGATCGGGTCCAATTTGCCTTGACCCCGTGAGAGAGCGGTAATTGTCCAACGCAGCAAACGCGATTTCATCTGGTCCGTCCGCGATCACTTTCTTTCAAATCGTCGTCTGGAGGATGAGATCACAACATTATGAGGACAATTTAATCACCGCAAGAATAGAAAAGGTTTTTTATCTAGAGACGAGAGATCAGAGAAAGGATTATTTTTTATTTTTTAACCTTTCAGCTTCGGGCCTGTTTGGTTAAGGGTGGAAGTGAGGAAGTAAGGAAGTGAGGAAGTCGTAACAGTTCCCTTTTGGAACTTGGGAATTGGTTTGTAAGTTTTCTGGTATTTGAATGTTATTGAGAAGTGTGATCTGAAAAATGTTATGTCTTTTCCGTTGTTTGGATGGTAATGTGGAAGTAGAAGTGAAAAAGTTGACCACAAAGTGGACAGCAAAATAATATTAATATAAAAATTAATTAAGAGAAATAAAAAATGGTTTGTAATTAGAATGCAAATGAGATTTACATGATCAAAAGATTAACTGTTTTGTGCTACAACTTATTACAATTGAGATTTATATGACCACAAAATTAACTTTAGCACTCTGAAAGTAAAGAAATGGTTATGTGAAAGAGAAAAGAGAAGAGAGAGAAGGAAAATTGATTTTCTTATTTTCCTTTTCTATGTTTGAATGGGTAAGAAAGTGAGTAATTATATTTCTCCATTTTCTTACTTCATCCCACTTCTTTGCAACCAAACACGTCCTTCAAAACTGGAACAACATTGGTCTTTTTTTTTATTAATTATTATCAAAATTGTAACAGAAACCTGCGGTTCGGTTTGAGTGACTGATTCGCGCCCGACTGATGCCGATGCGCCCCCGAAAAAAGTCGCGGCTGGCGAGTTAAAACCTAGCGAAAATTTTCAAAATTTGACGTTGATGATGAGATTTTTTTATTCTTCCTTTTTCAATCAATAACAATATTAAAATAAAAACAAGATAGCAGCTTTTTTTCTGCTATATAAAGTGCCCTCGCCTCTCATGCAATTCTCGCCAACTCCATCCATCCATAGCCTCTCCCCCTCTTCATCCTTACCCTTCCATTTTTGATTAATTGTCAATCCCAACCCCAATCTCCGCCGCCGCCTCCCCCACCCAGATCTAGAAATTTTAGTTCCATTTTCATCCTCCTCCTTCTGAGGTTTCCGGCGTGGGGAGATCTGAACATTCTAATAGCGATCTAGGCCTCAAACCTTTTCTTCTTCCCAATTCTTGCTTCGTTTGCGGGGTAGCCGGGGCTCCGGCCTCGGCGGCTTTTAAAGCCCCTTCTCTTACAAAATCACCACCAAATCTTCAAAAATTTTCATCTTCATTATTTTTGTTCCTCGCCGGCGATTTTCAAAACCCCCAATTTTCGCCCTACTTCAGAAATTTTGATCTTTTTTAACTAACTTTTTTTTTTTGCCTTTCGATCGGGGAAGAGACAGATGCCGGCCCTGGCGTGCGTAGACGCTGCAGTCCCCCCACCTCCTGGCTACGCCCTGCCGTGGGACGACGCCTCTCTCTCCCCGGCCGCTTCGGCGGGCCCATTTCCCGCCACCATCACTCCGACGACCACGACCGCCGCCGCCCCGTGGTCCACCGATCTCTCCGCCTCCCTCTACAAGATCCACGGCTGGGGGGCACCTTACTTCTCCGTCAACGCGTCCGGCAACATCGCCGTTCGCCCCTTCGGCCCCGCCACCCTCCCCCACCAGGAGATCGACCTCATGAAGGTCGTCAAGAAGGCATCCGATCCAAAACCCGACGGCGGCCTCGGCCTCCCGCTGCCCCTCATCGTCCGCTTCCCGAACGTCCTCAAGCACCGCCTCGAGTCTCTGAACTCGGCATTTGAGTTCGCGGTCCAGTCCAGTGGGTACGGTTCTCATTACCAGGGGGTTTATCCCGTCAAATGCAACCAGGATCGGTTCATCGTTGAAGACATCGTCGAGTTTGGGTACCCCTATCGGTTCGGGTTGGAGGCTGGATCCAAACCCGAGCTGCTCCTCGCCATGAGTTGCCTCACAAAGGGACACCCTGATGCTTTCCTTATCTGCAATGGGTACAAGGATGAGGAGTACATTTCTCTTGCTCTGTTGGGGAGGCGGCTGAATCTGAACACGGTCATCGTTTTGGAGCAGGAGGAGGAGCTCGATACGGTGATTGAGACGAGCAAGAAGCTCGGCGTTCGCCCGGTGATCGGTCTCCGGGCCAAGCTCCGCACCAAGCACTCCGGCCATTTCGGTTCCACCTCTGGTGAGAAAGGCAAGTTTGGGCTTACCACCACTCAGGTGCTCTCTGTGGCTAGGAAACTTGAGAGCCATGAAATGCTTGATTGCCTTCAGCTCCTTCACTTTCATATCGGATCACAAATCCCGTCCACTGCTCTGTTATCTGATGGTGTGGGTGAGGCAGCTCAAATCTATTGTGAGCTCGCGAGGCTCGGCGCCTCCATGCGGGTGATTGATATTGGAGGTGGTCTTGGTGTTGATTATGATGGATCTCGTTCCAGTGGTTCCGATATGTCTGTTGGGTATAATCTTGACGAGTATGCGGCTGCGGTGGTTCAATCGGTTCAGTTTGCTTGTGACCGGAAGGGTGTCCGTCATCCGATCATCTGCAGTGAGAGCGGCCGAGCTCTTGTTTCTCATCACTCTGTTCTCGTCTTTGAGGCCATTTCGTCGAACACCATGGAGCCGGCCTCAGTTGGTCTCAGTCTTGCCGATTTTCTAGAGGGGCTAGTGGGCGATGCTCGTGCTAACTACCTGAATCTGATGGCCGCTGCAGTCCGTGGAGAGTACGACTCATGCCTCGTCTTCGCGGATCAGCTGAAGCAGAGGTGCGTTGATCAGTTCAAAGACGGGTTGCTTGGTCTCGAACACTTGGCGGCTGTCGACGCACTTTGTGATTTGGTGGGGAAGGAGATCGGAGTGGGTCGCCCTGTTCACACCTACCATGTGAATCTCTCCATCTTCACATCGGTGCCAGATTTCTGGGCAATCGGGCAGCTGTTTCCAATCCTTCCCATTCATCGCCTCAACGAGAAGCCAGGCGTGGATGGAATTTTATCTGATCTCACCTGCGACAGTGATGGGAAAATAAACAGGTTCATCGGGGAGATGTCGAGCCTTCCACTGCACGAGATGGTTGGCGGCGGAGGGGGCGGAGGGTACTACTTGGGGATGTTTCTCGGAGGGGCTTATCAGGAGGCGCTCGGGGGAATGCACAACCTGTTCGGGGGACCAAGCGTTGTGCGCGTCTTGCAGAGCGACGGGCCGTACAGCTTCGCAGTGACGCGGGCTGTGCCTGGGCCGTCGTGCGCGGACGTTCTGCGGGCGATGCAGCACGAGCCCGAAATAATGTTCGAGGCGCTCAAGCGGCGGGCAGAGGACCCTGCTAGCCTGGGGGGAGAGGCCAACATCAATGCCATTGCTTGTGGCCTGGCGCGGGCGTTCCACTCCATGCCTTATCTTGATTTCGCTGCTGCTGTTGTTGGTGCTGATGTTGGTGCCGGATCTGTGGATGACGAGCATAGCGGTGGGGTTATCAGTGGCTGCAGCGATGTTGAAGATGATGAGCAGTGGGAGTTCATGCGCTGCTTGAGCGTTTGAGAACCGAACCATGGTGGATGTCGTCAGGTCGTTGGAGATCTATTTTCATTCTTCAATTTTCGTTTCTTGTTTTTTTAATTGTCAATTAGATCCTTCATTGTTAGGTTGTGTGGTCAGGGTAGTCGTTTATTATCCTTTTTAAGATTCTGAGTCTCCTCCTTTTATTATGATGTCTTTTTAATTAAGATAAAAATGAACTAGAGAGTCGTATTTGCCCTTTGTTACATTAGAAGGCTGTTCTTTGCTTCTTGTGGCTTAATTTATTATTTGTTGTTTACTTTAAATTGTTTTGTTTGGTTCTTATTTATTTATTTTTTCTTTGATTTGTGGTTGTTTATGATGATGAATGATTTGTGTGTGGCTGATTTAGAACATGGGTGATTTGTGTGGGGGAGGAGTTGGACCTCTTTGCTATTGTACTATGTGAATGTGAATATTCACTTTCTTGACTCTGGGTGGTTAGATGATTGGATAGATGATTGATTCTTTATGAAAGATTACAAACTGATGTGTGGCCGGAGGCATGTGTCTGTGCAGTAGGATAGCTTGTATCTGTGGCATTTTTTTTAACCTTTTCTAAATGCCTTCTTCAAGAATTAGTCCAGATTCAATGAGCAGGTGTGATTATTTTCAATTAAATTGAGTAAAATTCTTGATTCGGTTCAAAATTTGCTCATAACATGATTTTATTTTTTCATAAAAGAGATAACTTTTCCATTCTACTTCAGAGTTACTTCAGATGTTGATAACTTTTGAACCATGGTGTTTGAAAAAAATTCCTGATAGAAGGAAAGTAAGTAATAATTTTCTCTTGTTGTTTAGACTTATATGCAGGCTATATGCATGGAAGGAACTCTGATTGATGATTTACATCAGAATAATGTGTTCATCTTCTTTTGAAAATTTCATTTATTGGGTTCTTTGATTCTGTGCTTTATCCCTCATGTTGTTGAGCTTAGTCAATTAAATTTAGATTAGGATTACAGTAATGGTTCAAAGTGCTAATGTATTCCAAGATATCATGAATTCCAATGGTCACTAAATTTATGTTAATGTATATATGAAGTGTTTCTCTATTATTATCTCCTTTAATTATCTCTAACTTTTTTTTTTGTAATTCTCTCCAGGGAAGAGCTGAAAGAAAAAGAGACCTGGTATGCTGTCCCCGATTCAGTTCTGTTTCCATTTTTTTCCCCCCAATTCAGTTATTTTTTCAATTTATTTGTGGATTAACTCATTTACTCTACTATCGAACTCGCCAAAAAAGGATCATCCCTATTCATACCAGTTTAATATTATCACAATTATGTATAGCCTATTTAAATGCATTCTCATTTTCAATTAAGAAGTCTCCACAGAGGGAAAAAATCATACTGTGAGTGAGTTTAGGAATGATACCTGAATGCTTAAATTTGGTAAAAAGCAAGTTATTGCCAGTAAAATGGAGCAAATTTGCTTTGCTTATCAGAGTAGTGTGATTAAAGATAGATCTCCATTATAGATTCACACAATTTCGTAGTATTATTAGGTTCTCATGTTAAAAGTTTCTCTTGATAGCATGTTTAATTTGTGATATATATGCATCCCAAAATTTATTACATAAACAAAATAAAGGCCACATCTGTTAGAATTTCTCAACATTAGAATTTCAGGCCACTGGTAGATGTAATCTAATTTTTTTGTACCCACACAGAATATGCTTGTTGCATATGTCTCCAACTGCGAATGGGACTTGGAACAATTTAGTAGTGATCACATGTGCCCGAATAGGCTTAAGATGACACCTTGGTTTGTGCTTAACTGGTTCACCAGTATCATCGACCAAGCAAATATTATGTCACCTCTATGTATCTACAACCATTTGTCTTTGTCTTACCAGTGATATAGAGTATTCCTAGTGAAGGACAATATTAATGCTTATTCATATAATCATATGTATGAAGGCCAATCTTCAGTTTGGTGCTTATTTAGTTGTTTATGATGATGAATGATTTGTGTTAGAGAACATGGGTGATTTGTGTGGGGGAGGACTTGGGACCTCTTTGCTTTTGTGCTATGTGAATATTCTTAGCACTTTATTGACTCTTGGTGGTTAGATGATTGGAGATGAGATTCTTGATGAAAGATTACAAACTGATGTGTGGCCCGGGGGCATGTGTCTGTGCTGCAAGCTATTATGCTGAATATTTTTCTAGAATGGCTTGTATCATGTGCATTTTTTCTTCTTTTGATAAGGTGCATCGTTAACAATTAAAAAAAGGCTAATTTACGCAATCTAACTCTACACAGCAAATTTATCTTCAGTATGCAAAGAGGCCAGAAGACTCGTTCTTTCTCCGCAAGAAGGTAAGATTTCAAACATGGATAAAACATGTTTGATAAAAATTCCTAACTTGTTTTACTTGGGTGTTCTTTGTGTCTTTCCTTTGCATTTCTCTTTATTTCTGAAATCCTTTCTTCTCTTGTTGTATTCTCTAAATTATTTATTTGTGGTAGTTGATAGATCGAGAGATGAAGACATATAGAGTCTACTGTATATGTGACTAAATAGCTTCCTAGCTGAGTTGGAGATTGCGCAGGGAGGTTGGGAAACTATGGTGATTCTCTACGCGCAGTGAGGTAAAATTTCAAACACAAACAGAACATGGTTGATAACATTTCTGAGCGATTTTAATTTGTTGTCCCTCGTGTCTAACTTTATGCAATTCCTTTTAATTTCTAAAATGATTTTATTCTTTTATCGGTTGTTTACATTTATTCTCCTGCGGGTTCTTGTTGACTTCCTTTCATTCTTCTAATTTTCTCTTTGGTGTATGCTTTGTGGTCGAGTCCTATTCATGTTTTGGTGTACGACTAGTACTTCATGGGTTACTTTTGGGTAATTGTCTAGTGTTGTCATCTAATTTATTTATTTATTTCCACATGGCAAGTTCTTTTTCTTTATGAACAAAGGCTGTAATCTAGTGTTGAAGATGTGACCTCATTAATCCAACCCCATGCCTTTATACCATATCGTAGTGGCCCTATATCCGGTTAGCCAATGATGAGATGATGTGTTCTTGACACTAATATCAAAAATAGATAAAATACATAAAATATTCATACTGTTTGAAAAAAAAAAATAATTTTTTTAATAATTATGTCCATAGTTAGCAAATATGGGATACGGCACAAAAGTGACATGGGATGTTAGTGGTTAAAAAATTCCAGTAATATGAAGTCACAATGTTTCGGTTCTACCACAATCCTTTCATCTGTCAAGTTTTCTTTCTATTCTACTCATAACCATTATATAAAAAGCAAAAAATTTCGTTGACCAAATTTCTTTAAGATTTATTTATTTTTAACCCCTCTGATATTATTTTATGTATTGTCCCCTCCATTTTATAATATTTCACGTTTTACCCCTCTGTAGCGAGCAAAGACGTCTTCTTACGGAAGTGTCATGACTTAAGCATCATATTATGGACAAATTTATCCTGAGGTTCTTGAGTGCCTTGGCCCCTCATTATGAGCTACATTAGCCTTAAGTTTCTTACTGGTTTTACCCATCTTCAATTGTGGAAGGTTCTTCTCTCTTCAATGAAAGTCACACACAAGTTTAGATATTCAAATCAACTATTGATCAAGTTGATGAAAATGAATTACATGATATTAGATAGTTCGATAGCGGAGAAGCAAACAGTGAAATATGTTTCATTTATTGACCTAGACTTTGATGGAGGAATGAGATATAATATTTTTTCCTCTTAAAACAAGTGGCAATCTTTCTGAAAGGGCGAATGAGAGAGGGATATTTGAGAACCATGGAATTCTTAACTTGAGTGTTTTTACTAGATTTTGAGCATTTGAGGGAGATAATGGAAAGAGAAGGAGGGAGAGGGTTAAAACTAATTATGAGCATATATGTGATTGGGTTGCATAGTTGAATCTTGATGTAAACGTGAATGCGTGTGAATCGAAAATCAGTGATAGAACAAAATTTCTCTAAGTTCCACAACAAAAAGATCTTGGATAGAAAAATAATTAAAACTAATAATGCAACATATGGATTTAACAAAACGTGCAAGTGCAGTGGTATCGATTTTAATCTAAATAAACTGATACAAAGACTTGTTATGATAACAAATCTTGTTAAACTTATGCATATGATCAGTAAACACAGGTCAAGCATAAGCTGACAGTCTCGCAGCAGATATAATTAATAAAATAATTGAGACGAGTATCAACTCACAAATAAAGAGCAGATTAAGAAAAATTACCTACCGAGGATCACAGAGATCTCAGTGACCTAAACTGGCTGCAGATTCAAGGCTCTTGTCTCCACGAATCCAACGCCTCCAAGAACGTCTAAATCGGACACAAGATGTGAATTATCACTCAAAAACGAAACCCGATCCTTAACGGGTCTGTTCTGTACTGCCCCGTTACTGTAGCAACCCGTTACTGTAGCAACAAGTCGGGTTACGGAAGCGGGTTTACAACTTAAACATGTGTTGATGTTTTCTTGGAAGTGGGTTGCGTGTCGGGTTTAATTTTAAAACCCAAACTGATTTCTCTTCTTCTTCTTTTGCAGGTGCAGCTCAATGGCGAGTCTCGCGGCCTTGTGCTTGCGCGTTGGGCAGTGGAGGAGAGGAGAATTTGGCGGACCTTCGGCGGAGCGCGAGGATGTAGCTGCGTTGGTGGAGGAGAAGGAGACGGGGGGACGATGGCGCGACGATGCTTGGCAGAGAAGATGGTGAGATCGATGGCGTCGAGATGGCAGATGGATGGGAATCTTGATGTCGAGGCTGAAGATGAGAAGATGGACGGCGGTGGTATTGATGGCGGCAGCGCATAGCTGGGAGGAGGAAGAGGCACGAACCTCTTAAGGTGGTCGAATGCGAGTGCGAGAGGGATAGAACTCGAGAGATTGAGTGGGTGTTTGTGACGAGGGTTTTTTCGTCGACGAGTTGAAGAAGGCTTTGCTGTTGAGTTGCGAGAGGGAGAGGGGGATGCGGGTTATTGATGAGAGAGAACAGAGAAGGGGAGCCCTGTGCTGGCGGCTGAGAAAAGAAAGAGGGGTGGAGAGAATTAGATTAGGGTTTTTTTGTTTAAGAGAAATAATTAGGAATATGCCTAGAAATATCATATAATAACTGTTTTTTATCAAAATTCTTCATTATCTAATCAACTAATATAAGATACTATTTATAGAGTTCAGCAAAAACCAACATTCAGATGCAACCGATGTGATGCTAAAATAAAGAAAAAATACAACTACTAATAAAAATCAAAAATAAAAAGTGTATGAAAATTCTTAAATTGCTTGAATCACTCTTGAGTTGCGCGACTTTGTCTTCTTCGGCTCATGCACTATGGTTGAATGCCTGCATTATTCTTTCAGGGTGGGAGAAGACTCGACCCCGTTGAGTCAAGTGGGATAGTGCTTCCTTACTGTACCAGATTAGTTCGCTGCAAATCACCTCGATCTAGCTGTAAAGTAACAATCAGTTTTTTCTTTACAGCGGTCCAAGTACCTGTGAGTTTCACCCATGGTTTAAAGTCGCGGTCTTAGCGGGCACCGTTCCACATCTTTCGCGGTGGAACGTAACGAACTTGGGCTATCCGCGCAAAACACTACAAATAAAACTCAAAAATTCTGAAAAATCACGATAAACTTTTAAAAAAATGTAGATATCAATTTTCATGTATCACATGTCCAAAACAAATTTGTTTTGAGGGGTAATTGAGGAAATATGATGATTTGAGAGGATAAATATAAGAAATATATAAATTTAAGGGCAAATTTAGAAATATAAAAGATTAGAGGGGTAAATCTGAAAAAAATCAAAAATTAAAATAGAAAAAGGAAGTTTATAAGAGAGACAGAGAGGGGTGAGAGACAGACAGAGAGGGATCGGGTGAGAAGAGGGGGAGACAGATTGGAGGAGGAAAGAGAGGGAGGGAGATCGAAAGGAGAGGGAGAGAGAGGGAGAGAGGGTCTCTCTCCCCTTACCTCTAATCTCTATCCCTCTCTCTTCCCTCCCTCCGATTTCTCTCTCTACGATCTTGTTTGAAGACTTGGCGGAGATCGACGGTGACGGGCGGAGATCGACAGTTGAGATAAGATTTATTTTTTTTGGCTTTTTCCACAACGGAGATCTTCAGATCCATTTTTTTGCTTTTATGGTCGACTTGACAGAGATCGGGTTTGACTCGGGATGAACTCGGTTCTGACTCGGTGGTATTGATCGAGTCAAGCCGATTCCATTAATGACTCAGCTGATACGTTCGAGTCGACTCCGACTCTATCCCTAGTCAAGGCAAATGATGGAATAATATTGATTCGTGGCCCGGTTTCGGACCGAAAGAGGTGATTTTGTTCCGATTTGGTCGAGTTGGAACCAGATCGACAGAGTTTTTGAACCCTGGTTCCACCAGTTTTGGTCATGATAGTCTTATCCTCTAAAACTTTATCAACTTTCTTTACTGTAATGAGATGAGTATCTAGGAGTGGAGTAAGTTGGGGTCTATCAGAGATGGCTTAAGGGAGGGCTTAACAACTAATGGGTTACAATCAAAGCTCTTATAATCCACTAGATCATTAACATTGAAAGTATAACTAATGCCATAATATGTAGGAAGCTCTATAACATAAGTATTGTAATTCGATTTATTCAAGATCTTGAAAGGTCGAGCATTGCGAACATGCAACATCTTAACAATTCCCGAAGGAAACTGTTTCGGATAAATTCGAACAATCACATAATCGTTTACATTAAAAGCTTTAAAATTTTTTTTACTGTCAGTTCTTAAAGTAGGCTTCACAAAGTTCTATTTATTTTTATTACTGATCTTTTTGTGTGATTTGTGTACGTGTTGAGTGATGCAAATATAGATGCAGACTCGAATGCGCTATAATGGAATGGTGTTGGTAGTAAGGGAGAAAGCGATTTGCGGATAGGATATGCATAACTAGTGAAAGATAGGGAGGAACAATAACAATAAAAGGCGGAGAAGGTGGATTTGGCAGTAAAGCCAAAGTGGATGTCTGCTTGGGTTGTCGTCTTGTGCTGTTGAGGGTGGTAGCTTAATCTGCTTACTCTCATGCTCAAATTGACATATATTGGATTGACCGTAAATGGTGATATTTTTGTCGAGCAACCATGGTTTACCTAATATGACTTGACCCACATTTATGGTGATCACATCACAACAAATTTTGTCTTTGTAATGATTGAAATTGATCGGGACAAGGCATCATTGTTTGACCTCAAGTGCTATCGAGTCAATCCAAGATACTTTGAAAGGGTGGGGGTGGGGCATAACCTCTAATCCAAGATATTTGAGCGATTTGGATGATATTGCTTGATACAACTTATACTGTCCACAATCACTTTACAACTCATATCTCTGATTTTGGTGAACATCTGAAAGATAGCATTTTTTCTCCAATCGTCTTTTTCAACTGGTGGGGAGGGGACACATTTAACAACAGACAACTGAGTTGATAGTATTTGATTAATACAATTGAGACCAATATCCTCACTTGTGAGATCTTCATCAGTTTTAGAATCTTCTCTTAAAGATGTACGTATCAGATTCTGATTCAGTGGCTTCGGTGGGTATTTTATATATAATTAATGCTTCTGACGAGCTAGGGCAATGGGCAGTTAAGTTTCTGTAACATTGGCATTTGTAGCACTTAGTTGTGGTACTGACTTTGGAGGACTCGTGGTCCTTGTTTCTATTATCCTGTTCAAAACTTTTACCCTTGATGTCATTCCTATGTGAAGGGTTTTAGGTTTAGGTACTAGACCTATTAGGTTGGGGATATTGGGACGGTTTAGACGCTGAGGCCCTATAATTGTGACTCTTGTAAGTATGAGTGGTCCTAGCGAAATCTAAACTTGGACTAACGTATATGCTGCCTCTAACTCGTTGACTCCTCTAGCTAACAGTTCAGTTCGTAAATCATATCTAAGGGCGGCTCTGAATCTAGAAAGAATTTGAGCTTTACCTTTCCTATAGAGGGTATTTCATCTAATGAGGAATTCATCAAATTTTTCGATATACTCTTTTGCAGATTTATTGCCTTGAGTGTGTTGATGCCAATTGTCTATGAGACGATCACAAAACGATGGTGGTTAATACTTTATTTCTACCTCTTCTTTCATCTATCTCATGTGTCAATCGTTGGTCAACCTCAGGCTGCACCCCTGGTTTTTAGGTTGTCCAATATTGACTAGCTTGGCTAGATAATTTCATTGTAGCGTAATTAACTTTTCTAGGTTCAGTGAGTCTGTACCATGTGAAGTACCATCTAGTTGGAGTGTCCAGTCTATGAAAAGTTGTGGGTCATGGCGTCCATCAAAGTTAGGGATATCAATTTTGATGCTTTTCAGATACTGAGCATCGAGATTGGGCGGATTATCAATGTGTAATGTCGGTTGTTTCTCGTTGGAGTTTGGTCACCTGTGGTTTCTACTCTAATCAGTCTTTCGTCGAGTGTCTTGAGCGCTTCTAGTTTAGCATTTATCTCGACGAATATTGTTACAATTTGCTGGGAATCCATTGGAGAGGTGTAAGACTTACTAGAGATGTAGAGATGTGGGTGACCACTACGGGTGGGCATACACTACACAAAATCTAAATAGAAATGAATAGATACAAATTTAAATTAAATAATTTTTTAATGCAATAAAGCGGAAAAATTTTCTAACAAGTGCCTATGTGATGCAGATCCTACCATAATCGTGCTCTGATACCAAAATGATATGAAACAGTGCATATGTGTGAATCAGAAATCAGTGATGTAAGAAGCGTCGCTATGTTTCACCAACAAAACGATCTTGGGTAGGAAAATAATTAAAACTATTAATGCAACAGATGGATATAACAAAACGTGTAAGTGCAGTGGAATCGATCTTAATCTAAATAAACTGATGCAAAGACTAGTTATGATGGCAAAACTTATAAAATCAATGCATATGATCAGTAAACACAGGACAAGTAGAATCTTACAGTCTTCAAATATAGTGGCAGAAGATATAATTGATAAATAATAGAGACGGATATCAACTCACAAATAAAGATCGTGTTAAGAAAAATTACCTACTGAGGACCGGGTTAAGAAATAATGACCTGAAGTAGATGCAGTTCCGAGGCTCTCTTCTCCACGAATCCAACGCCTCTAAGAACTTCTAAATTAGACATCGGATGTGAGAGTTGTCGCCCAAAAATGAAACCCGATCCTTAATGGGTATGTTTTGTACTGCCCCGTCACTGTAGCAGCAAGTCGGTTTACCGAAGTGGGTTTACAACTTAAACCCGTGTTGATGTTTTCTTTGAAGTGGGTATGGGTTACGGGTCGGGTTTAATTTTAAAACCCAAACTGATTTGTTTCTTCTTCTTCTTTTGCAGGTGCAGCTCGATGGCGAGAGGCTTACGGCTTTGTGCTTGCATGTCGGGTAGTGTAGGAGAGGAGAGTGTTGGCAGAACTTCGACAGAGCGCGAGGATGCAGGCAACAATGCTAGTGAAGGAGGAGATGTGGAGGATGATGGCGTGATGGTGCTTGGCAGAGAAGATGGTGAGATCGACAGCTGTCAAGATGGCAGGTGGATTGGGTTCTTGATGTCAAGGCTGAAGATGAGGATATGGACGGTGGATGGCGGCGGCGCACAGCTAGGAGGAGGAAGAGGTGCGAGCCTCTTGAGGCGGTCAAATGCGAGTGCGAGAGGGATAAAGCTCGAGAGATTGAGTGGGTGTTGGTGACGAGGTTTTTTTCGTCGACGAGTTGAAGAAGATTTTGCTGTTGAGTTGAGAGGGAGAAGGGGATGTGGGTTGTTGATGAGAGAGAGAACAGAGAAGAGGGAGGGGAGCCCTGTGCTGGCGGCTAAGAAAAGAAAGGGGAGAGAAATTAGATTAGGTTTTTTTTGTTTAAGGGAAATAATTAGGAATAATTCTAAACAAATTGAGATAATTCAAATCTCATATAACAACTGTTTTTATCAAAATTCTTCATTATCTAATCAACTAATACAAGACTCTATTTACTGAGTTCTGTAAAAACCGATATGTTACTAAAATAAAAGAAAGATACAACTACTAATAAAAATAAAAAAATAAAGAAAATTACATGAAAATTCTTAAATTGCTTGAATCACTCTTGAGTTGCGCGACTTCGTCTTCTTCGATTCATGCGCCATGGCTGAATGCTTGCATCAAATCTTTACCAATTTCAATCTTATAATGGGTTGGTTACATGTATACCTAGCTTTTTTTATATAACTTCCCTACATATTCAAATCTATGAAGAGAACATAATGCATTTAAAGGGCAGCCTTTTAGTCCAAATTCCATGTCTTTTCATATAATTTATCCTCAGTACTTATTTTTCCAACGTGCACTAATTTCTGTGGATGAATGGTCTAAACTCTCTTTCTCAATGAGGTACTGTGACACGATCCAAGTTCCTACTAAACTCTAATCTTTTTTTCACCTTGGTTTTTTTTCCTCACAAGAAAATCTTATTGTGTTTCTACTTTTCAGCACCTTTGCTTTCAGAGTTGTATCTTCATTGTTACCAAGACTGTAGATAGTTTAGCTAGAAAACAGCAGAAGAATCTAAAGGGCTTATTAGAGTTAAAGATAATAGATCCCTTGAAGGCTTGGGTTGAGTTTGAAATCATCTCAGTGCTTTTTTGTACAAGAATGGTTACATTCTTTCTTCTCCATTGCTTTGTTATTCTCCTAGAGGAGCCAAAGAGATCTCCACCTCTAACCTCTTAAGCAAGGTAAATACCAACTTTGATGGTAGTAAATATGGAGTGTTCTGTAAGAGATAAAGTTTCCAGGTTTTCTGAGTTCTTTTTTGTTCTTTCTTTTAGAATTATGTTTTCGTCTAAAGATGTTTTGGACAAAATTGAGTTAGGATGTCTGATGTGGTATGATATGGCATCATGCTTATATGACGCCCGCTGGCGTGGAAGTGGATTCTTAACAATTGATATTTAAAAGTGATTTTCAAGAGTGTTATTTTCTGGTGGCTTGGAGATGGATTATTAAGAAGTCACTTGCTGGAGTGAACCCTGTTAAACATTACCTACTATTGGTTTGGCTAACATGTTTCTTTCATTTTAATTTACCAACTGTTTTCTCTTCTTGATTTTGTACTTATTTTCTCATTTGGTATTCACATTATCCCATGATATGTGTTCAGTTCCTATGGTATCTCATGGCTAAGTTCATCTACTTGAGATCGAAATATGTGTACATTTTGTCAGAATATAGAATTATCTACTCCTCTTTGAACCTTTCATAGTGTTTCTCTGTTATCTATCTCCTGTCATCTATCATATTATTTTATTCCTTTATTGTTGCAAAGAAAAATTTGGTGCCATAGAACTAGCATACAATGAATTAGAAAAATTAGGGTGATATCCAGAGTTGTTCAAACTATCGTGAAATAAAACTCATGTTGTCACACCATGAAGCTTTGGGAAAGGGTAATTGAACACAAGTTTAGGCAGAATGTTACAATATCAGAGAACCAGTTTGGGTTCATGTCGGCGCGATCGACGATAGAGGCTATTCATTTGCTTCGTCAACTTATAGAGCGATTTCGAGAGAGGAAGAGAAATTTGCATATGGTCTTTATTGATTTAGAAAAAGCTTATGATAATGTGCCAAGAGAGGTATTATGGTGTGGACATTGATAAAAAAGAGAGTCCCCATCAAATATATTGACATAATTAAGGATATGTACGATGAAATAGTGGTAAATGTCAGAACTTGTGGAGGCATAACAAGTGATTTTTCTATCACAATTGGATTGCATCAAGGATCTGCATTGAGTCTATTCTTATTTGCCATAGTGATGGATGAGCTTACTAGAGCTATTTAGGAAGAGATACTGTGGTGTATACTATTTGCTGATGATATTGTCCTAGTCGATGAGATGAGAGCTGGGGTAAACTCCAAATTGGAGTTATGAAGGCAAACTCTAGAATCTCGAGGTTTTAAATTAAGTAGGGCCAAAACAGAGTATATGAACAGAGAATCCGAGATTATAGTATTGTGAGACTAGATGGATAAGAAATACCGATGAGCAGTCATTTTAAGTATTTGGGTTCAATAATCCAAAAGGATGGGGAGATCGATAATGATGTCAACCACAGGATCCAAGCCGGCTGGTTGAAATGGAGGAGCGCAACATGAGTTTATGTGATCGTAACATTCCGTTATGGCTGAAGGGAAAGTTTTATCGGACTGCTATTAGGCCAGCTTTGTTATATGATACAGAATATTGGGCTATAAAGAGACATCATCCTCAGAAGATGAGTGTAGTAGAAATGCGCATGCTTTGTTGGATGTGCGGTAACACGCAGAGAGATAAGTGAGAAATGAGGATATTCGTACTAAGATAAGTGTAGCCTTTATAAAAGAGAAGATGAGAGGAAATCGCCTACGGTGGTTTGGTCATGTGCAACGTAGACCTACAGATGCGCCAGTCTGACGAGTAGAGCGTATCAATTTAGGGCAAGTTAAAAGAGCGTGGGGGAGACCGAAGAAAATATGTATGGAGGTAATAGAACAAGATATAGTGGCTAAAGGTCTAGTGAAGGCATATTGCTCAATAGGAATGAGTGGAGAAAGCTGATCCATGTGCCCGATTTGGCGTAATTTTCTTTCTCTTTTGGTTCATGTAGCCTACCCCAAATACGTGGGACAAATGGCTTAGTTGTTGTTGTTGTAGAACTAACATACAATACTTGAACTTGGTACCACTACCTCAGTTGTTCTTTGGAGTGCTACAAAAATAACGGAAAGCATGTAAAATGAGTTGTCTACACTAATTCAAATGATAAATAAAAAAATATGAAGTTCTTACCTAATCAGTCCTCGATAATCCTAACACAGCATCTAAAGCTGCAACGAGGGTGCTACCTATTCGATTTGACTAAAACCTTTATAAAATAGCTTGATTAACATTAATATGAAAAAAAAAGAGGCATATAGCGAATGGTTCTTGGAACACTTATATTTACCAAGAAAGGAAACCTATTTGTCAATTGTTCAATTGTCTGGGTACTATTCTTAGAACATTATGAATGCTTAATATGTGATGAGGATCTAAGATATCACACAAAATCTAATTACTCAGAGCAATTAGTTCAGTTTTCCAATTCTCTCTAAGATATTGAAGTGGCTAAAGTAATGCATTACTAGATAATTTATTGCAGTAGCATGTATAGGGCCAGGTTAGATTTTCTTTTTAATTGACGAACTCATCTCATGTTTGTGACGCCCGTCTTCATGCATATGCAGTTCTGAGCAGTGTCGGAAACATCCATAAATGTTTATGCTTACATGGTGGAAAGCAAGAGCAACTACCTCAAGACCAAAGAGAAAAAAATTTGGCTTATGACACATTCCACCATAGTATGTGTTGGTAGCAGAAGTGATTTGCATTCTATCATATTGTTTCTTGATTGCTCAAAGCCATACTCTTGATAAGTTGAGGTAATTCGACACTTTTTAGTCTTGCTGTTGAGTGTTTTTAATTAAGACAAAAACGGATCAGAGAGTTGTTTTCGCCCTTTGTTATATTAGAAGGCTGTTCCTCTTTTCTTCTTTCTTGTGGTTTCATTTGTTATTTGTTTGCTTGATTTGTTTTATTTTCCTTTCATTTGTTTGTTTGATTGTTGATGAATGATATTGTCTGGCTGATTACGGAGAACGTGGGTTGAGATTTGTCTTTGGGAAAAAGCATGTGAATGTGTTCTTAGTACTTTGTTGACTGGTGGTGGTGGTTAGATGAATGGAGATGATGATGACTCCTGATGAAAGATTGCAAACTGTGATTTGTGGTCCAGGGGGGCATGTGTGTCTGCTATTCGGCGAAATAGTTTTCTAGAAAAGCTTGTATCATGTGCATTTTCTTTTCTTTTTGAAAGGTTGGGCATTTTATCACAAAAAGAAGAAGGATAATTTACACAATAACATTATAAAGTATACATACTTTACCAAATTTCCTAATGTTCATTTTACAGTATCATATGGTGTTAGCAAAATTTATTAGCAAATCATTTTCTCTATCTATATAAAAAATATTGGTCTTCAAACAAAATTAAAAGATTAAAGATTGAGGTTTCTTTCTTTTTTTTTCTGTCTTTCAAATGGGGAAAAGATCCTAGTATTCATTTAGTTTACTTTATTTTAGTACTTTGAGTATTATTCATTCTTGTTTAAAAAAATGTTTTCTCAACTGATATTACTTTTTACCTGTCTATTCTATTTTGTGTTGTGTGTTTAATGATTTAGCTAGAAGGGAAGGATTAAAGTTTTGCTGTCTTTCATTTGTAATCGGCACTTCTTTCTCAATTATACATTGTTAAATTTTCTCATCTACGTTGACATTATCTGGTGGTGCCAGGTTTAACTGATGAAAGGTGAGAACCTAATTTGAAGGGTGGGAAATTTAGAAAAGAGAGCTTATAACATTGTCTGTAAGATCATCATTTGAGAAAACAGTGGCTGGTATGCTCATTTTCTCCCTTTGTTTATTTATTCGATTGCTTTTCTCCTTTTGTTCTTGGTTTCAATTCTTTAGGGCATGATATTGTGTTTGTATATGAATCTTTGGGATTAAAATTTAGCTATGCAATTGTGAGTTAGAATTTTCATGAACATTCATTAGCCAAGGTTAGGGCTTTTTGTGTATCTTTTGTTATTTTTTTGGCAATTCTTTATCAATTTTCAAGTGTTAATTTTTCTGTCAATTAGTCAGTTACACATTAAATCCATTAGGCTCTGTCACACCATAAATCCGTTTAGTAATGAATTATTCAATTCTGTAACTAGCCTTTTTTTAAAAAAAACTAATCACTTGTAACTCCCTAAGATACTTGTCACTAAAAAACATTGTCTAAGATGGAAAAGCCTCAAAAATAAAGATCTAAATTGGTGGCATGTACAAAAGTTGTGTTAATTATATCATTAGTGTAGTTTTTTCATTGACTAAGATTCAGAAAATAAAGTAAACAAAACTAAAATTTGATGAAAGATAACAGAATTGGATCATCACATAATGAGGAAAAGAATAACCGTCTTATTCCCATTTTATAGTTGGTTTCTCTTATTTTCTGTCTTCGACTATATTGTCAGGTAACTATTGTCAAACTAAGCATAATAAAGACCTTTCTTAGATGCACATTTTGCTACTTTATATGTTCGTGGACTCGATGTTATTTCTTCTTTACAACTGTAATTCTATTGAAGCTAAATATATAGTTTCTTCAACTTCTCTTGGCGTATTCCATTACTTCTTCCTGAAATCCCTTTTGCTCCCTCCAGACTCTCTTTCGACTCACTGCGATTGGTTGATCTAACAAACATTGTTGCTGAGACAGATGTGCTTTACTAACACTATAACAGAAATGAGCTTTAATGGCAGTTTAAAACCGTCATTAAAAAGCAATGACGACGGTTCAAAAACCGCCGTCTATCCAGGCGACATTGTAAGTTGGGGGGCAAAAACGGCGATTTTTAAACTGCTGTTAAACCGCCTCATTTGTTTTTAAAAAAAATTCAATTTTAACGTGATCTGCCTCTTCGTCTTCCTCATCCATTCCCGCTGGTGATCCCCTCGTTCTCCTAGTTGCATATAAATCTAAAATAGATCAAACAAATATCATGATCACCCCAGAATTTGAATTCATCATAAAACTTTCCTAGTTCTAAACAAACTCTTTCAATCAGAATAAAGAAAACATGGATTCAACTCGGACTCAAAACACATTCAATCAGAATAAAAGAAACTTGAATCCAATTCGGATTCAAAACAGATCCAAAAAACTGCTAAATCCGACATTAATCAACCTTCATGACGTATTCAGGTCATAATCCTAACAGTCTCCCTTGATTTGAATACGTCCAAGTCTGAGAGTAGCCACCATGTTCCGTGTGCTCGCATCCACGCACAATTGAACAAACTTCACTTCATCTCCATTTCACTTCCTCTTCTCCATAACCCCCTCATGGGGTTCACATCTTGATTAGGTCGAATAAGTTCAGGCCCAACCTAAACTTTATTACCCAATGATCTCCTTGATTTATACAAGATTTATGAGAATTTGCTCCACCATAGGACTAACGATCTGGATTACCTTGTTGCACGCCTAGTCCCAATCTCCCTTCGGGGTACAATTAAACACATCTGAACTCGAATCCACTGTAGTTTCTGATTGTTTCACAACCATCACTTTTGAAACCGAAGATAACTGCAATCCACCAACTGTAACCTCTAAATTCTGCAACATATACACATTGCCGACACGTTCGGCTTGAAATATCACATGGGACTCTTTGAAAACTTCCATAAGATTAACTTTCGGATTGAAACAAAACCCTCCTATGTAAGGCTCCAAGAGAGATGTGATTGTACCTTGATTCGGGAACATGACTAACGCCTCGAAGAGTAATGATGCATCCATCATGAGACCGAAACTGGATTGTTTCTTCGCCATTCACCTTGCTTGTAGCAGAATTCCTCATGAAGACTTCTCCCCCTTGAACCGAAGTGTATGAAGAGAACATCTTCCTATTGGAACTAATATACTGTGAACATCTAGAATTTATGACCCATCTATCTTTGTTACCAACTGGTCTGTCTGTAACAGATATAACGTCGCACTGTTTTTCATCTCCTTCAACCAGTTCAGTGACATTAGCATCTGATTGTTTATTCTTTTGAAGCCAACACTCAGATCTAATGTGCCCCTTCTTGTACAATAGTTACACGTCAAATTCTTGTGTTTTGAGTTACTCGTGAAATTTTCATTATTACTTTTCTCCTTTGAATAATGAACTTGCCTGGAATGATCATGATGAGACTCACCCGTCAACTGGGTGTCAATTATATCCTTGTTGAGCAGATGCTCCTTGACTTTATTGACCTTGATTGTTGACTTGCCTCCATAGATGATAGCTTTCCTAAAACTCTTATATGAAAGTAAAGAACACAATAATAGAAGTGCTTGATCCTCATCTTTTATCTTAACCTCTATCTTATCTAGATCATTGATAATAGAGGAAAATTCTACACGAGACTTAATAGGTGTACCTTTATGCATATGGAGAAGAAAGCGACGCTACTTCAGAATTAACTGATTCGCCAATGACTTCTTCAGATAGTAGTCCTGAGGTCGCTCTCACAGTGAGGACGCTGTTTTCTCCGTAGAAACTCATC
Source organism: Agave tequilana (assembly GCA_038442645.1). Lineage (NCBI taxonomy): Eukaryota > Viridiplantae > Streptophyta > Magnoliopsida > Asparagales > Asparagaceae > Agave > Agave tequilana. Next base: position 106,680 of record JAVJIF010008759.1, read on the forward strand.
CAACACTTCGTCTGCGAAGCAAAGCTGAATAGCTGTCATCAAGGCTTTCTCATCCAACTCCTGCCAAGGTTTTTTTTCTTCATGTCTTGAGGCCTTTTCTCCCTCCTGAGTAGTGCTTTCTTCAATCTTTTCTCGGTAAGGATGGCGTTCATCCTAATCTGTCACTTGCTGAAATTGATGACGCCATCAAACTTCTTAATATCGAACTTGATCGCAGACATTATCAAGATACCTTACTCTAATACCAATTGTAGGGAAACAATCTGTATGCTCTGATACCAATTATTATGATTTCAGGGAGGACACCCCTATGACTGGATCGACTGGGGCGGCACAGCAGATACAAACCACATGATTTACTAAGGTAACTTGAAGAAGAGAAGAAGATATTTCAAAGTAGATGGAAAGCCAATACAATATAATGTGATTCCACCGATCAAACAGATCGTGTGTACGGCCACGGGAGAAGGGTGGAGAAACTTTATTAAAACTTTAAGAAAGTATAATAAGAATTACTTACGCCTCACGCTGAGAAGTTACAAGCATTTAATGGCCATCAAGAACAGCGAACCCTTTGTGGCTAAAACTTCTCTCACGAATTTCTCATCTAGATGAATTATACCCTTAGGAATTACAAATTCATAGGATTCTCTTGGAATATATTGAAGTCCACCGATAAGGGTTTATTTATAAATCATAGAACTCTTTTAGTTCTAAACAAACTCCTTCATCAGAATAAAAGAAAGTTGAATCCAACTTGGACTCAAAACATCTTCAATCAGAATAAAGGAAACTTGAATCTAACTCGGAGTCAAACAGATCCAGAAAAGGAAACTGCAAAATCTGACATTAATCAATCTTCAGGACGTATTATCGTTATAATCCTAACAGTTTCTAATCTCAATCAGTTATTTCGAGTCCAATATTTAATCTATGAATTTTTATCGATTTGACTGCTGTTCACAAACCTGAGATTGTGTGTATCTGTTTTCCTTTAGTTCTATAGTTTTTTTATAGTAATAGAATCTTTTGCATGTGTAACATAAATAATATTTTTAATTTATTCTTGAATTGATATTGGTTAGTTTATGCATGTTATTTGATCAACAATTAGTTAGATTGTTAGTTTTAATTTTTTCTTACCAACGATCGTTTTTTGTTGGTGAAGTATAGTTTTAGTGTTTTATTGCTGATTTTCACACACGCATACATATTTCACATCAAATTCTCACTAAGATATTAAAGTGACTAAAGTAATGCATTACTAGATAATTTATTGCAGTAGCATGTATAGGGCCAGGTTAAATTTTCTTTTTAATTGACAAACTCATCTCATGTTTGGAATGCCCGTTTTCATGTATATGCAGTTCTGAGCAGTGTCGGAAACACAAATATATGTTTATCCTTTCATGGTGGAAAGCAAGAGCAACTACCTCAAGACCAAAGAGATAAAAATATATTGGCTTATGATACATTCCACCATAGTATGTGTTGGTAGCAGAAGTGATTTGCATTCTATCATATTGTTTCTTGATTGCTCAAAGCCATGCTCTTGCTAAGTTGAGGTACATCCGACACTTTTTACTCTTGCTGTTGAGTGTTTTTAATTAAGACAAAAACGAACCAGAGAGTTGTTTTGGCCCTCTGTTATATCAGAAGGCTGTTCCTCTTTTCTTCTTTCTTGTGGTTTCATTTGTTATTTGTTGGCTTGATTTGTTTTATTTTCCTTTCATTTGTTTGTTTGATTGTTGATGAACGATATTGTTGGCTGGCTGATTACGGCGAACATGGGTTGTGATTTGTCTTGGGGAAAAGCATGTGAATGTGTTTTTAGTGTTGACTGGTGGTTGTGGTTAGATGAATCGAGATGATGGTGACTCCTGATGAAAGATCGCAAATTGTGATGTGTGGTCCAGGGGAGCATGTGTCTCTGCATTTTCTTTTCTTTTTGAAAGGTTGGACATTTTAACACAAAAAGAAGGATGATAATTTACACAATAACATCATAAAGTTTACATACTTCACCAAATTTCCTAATGTTCATTTTACAGTATCATATGGTGTTAGCAAAAAAATTATTAGCAAATTATTCTCTCTATCTATACAAAAAATATTAGTCTTCAAAGTAAATTAAAAGATTAAAGATTGAGGTTTCTTTCTTTCTTTCTTTTTTTTTTTTTTTTTTTTTTTCAGTCTTTCAAATGTGGGGAAAAGGAGGAGAAAGATTTCCTCCTAGGATTCATTTAGTTTACTTAATTTTTAGTAGTTGGAGTATTATTCATTCTTCACTTGTTTAAAAAAATTTCTTCTCAACTGATATTACTTTTTATGCGTCAATTCTATTTTGTGTTTTGTGTTTAATGATTTAGCTAGAAGGGAAGGATTAAAGTCTTGCTGTCTTTTATTTGTAATCAGCACTTCTTTCTCAATTATACGTTAAATTTTCTCATTTCCGTTGACATAATCTGTTGGTGCCAGGTTTAACTGATGAAAGGTGAGAACCCTAATTTGAAGGGTGGGAAATTTAGAAAAGAGAGCTTATAACATTGTCTGTAAGATCATCATTTGGGAAAACAGTGGCTGGTACGCTCATTTTCTCCCTTTATTTATTTATTCGGTTGCTTTTCTCCTTTAGTTCTTGGTTTCCATTCTTTAGGGCATGATATTGTGTTTGTATATGAATCCTTGGGGTTAAAAGTTAGCTATGCAATTGTGAGGTAGAATTTTCATGAACAATTCATTAGCCAAGGTTAGGGCTTTTGTTATTTTTTGGCAATTCTTTATCAATTTTCAAGTGTTAATTTTTCTGTCAATTAATCAGTTACAAATTAAATCCATTAGGCTCTGTTACACCATAAATCCGTTTAGTAATGAATTATTCAATTCTGTAACTAGCCTTTTTTTAAAAAACTAATCACTCGTAACTCCCTAAGATACTTGTCACTAAAAAACATCGTCTAAGATGGTAAAGCCTCAAAATAAAGATCTAAATTGATGGCATGTACAAAAGTTGTGTTAATTATATCATTAGTGCAGTTTTTTCATTGACTAAGATTCAGAAAATAAAGTAAACAAAACTAAAATTTGATGAAAGATAACAGAATTGGATCGTCACATAATGAGGGAAAGAATAACCGTCTTATTCCCATTTTATTGTTGGTTTCTCTTATTTTCTGTCTTCGACTATATTGTCAGGGTAACTATTGTCAAACTAAGCAATAAAGACCTTTCTTAGATGCACATTTTGCTACTTTATATGTTCGTGGACTCGATGTTATTTCTTCTTTACAACTGTAATTTTATTAAGCTAAATATATATATAGTTTCTTCAACTTCTCTTGGCGTATTCCATTACTTCTTCCTAAAATCCCTTTTGCTCTCTCCAGACTCTTTCGACTCACTGCGGTTGGTTGATCTAACAAACATTGTTGCTGAGACAGATGTGCTTTACTAACACTACAACAGAAATGAGCTTTAATGGCAGTTTAAAATCGTCGTTAAAAAGCAGTGACGACGGTTCAAAAACCGCCGTCTATCCAGGCGACATTGTAAGTTGGGAGGCAACAACGGTTGGGAGGCAACAACGGCGATTTTTAAACCGCCTCATTTTTTTTTCAAAAAAAAAAAAAAATTCAATTTTAACGTGATCTGCCTCTTCGTCCTCCTCATCCATTCCTACCGGTGATTCCCTTGTTCTCCTTGTGATCCCCTTCATCCTGGTGATACCCTCCTCCTCGTCTTCCATCCTGCTTGCTGATTTCCTCAGTTCTCCTAGTTGCAGATAAATTTAAATCAGATCAAACAGATATCATAATCACCCCAGAATTCGAATTCATCAAACATTTTATGAACTCACCTTGATGAATGAGGGGAGAGAGATGAACTCACTTTGAACGATTTGTCTCCCTACGCAGAGTCATTACGCGGATCGACCTACGCGGTTAGGTCGCCATGGTGATTGGAAGGGGGCAGGGCGGGAAGGGGGCAGGGTGCCTCCCTCCCAGGGGCTTAGGGCAGAGCCCTCCAACCATTTTTTTTGTTGAGTAGTCTCTTGCAGATCTTAGAGCGAGGGTGAAGTAAAGAGAGATCACCTTGATGAATTCGCCTGGTGACCGAACTTACCTGGTGATCGAACTCGCCTTGATAAACGAGGGGGAGAGATCGAACTCGCCTTGATGAACGAGGGTGTGGGGAGAGAGATGGTCAGAAAGCAGAACATAAAGAGTCCAACAGTGTTATGCTGCGGGTCGCTTACGTGGCTGATCAAAATTAATTTCAAAATGCCTTCCACGACGGTTCTTTTTAATAATCCTTGTGAAGTATCCAAAGGTAAAATTGTGTATTTTTCAACCAATTTCAAAATACCACCGCATTTTGAGCTTTTACGTCGGTTCTTCAAAGAATCACTGTAAAAATAATATTCGATGACAATTATTTTAATAACCACCATGAAATATCCAAAGGCGAAATTTTGTATTTTTCAACAAATTTCAAAATTGTCACCGCCTTTTGAGCTTTCATAAGAACCGCCATAAAAGCTCAAAGGCGGTGGTTTTTTTGAAATTTTTGAAAAACATTTGACATAGCTGATCAGCTTTCACGGTGGTTCTTTTAAGAAAGAAGAACCGTGAAAGATCCTTTATAAATTTCAAAATTTCACCACCTTTTGATGCACGCCAGTTGTGACTCAAATAGTCGTGAAATGGACAACGTGGAAGCCCATTTCTGTTCTAGTGTAAGGTAAATTCATGTTATCATGCCTATATTTTTACATGGATTCTAATAAGCTGGTAGCTCATCTCATCAATCTTTTCACATATAATAAATACATTGCGCATTGATATTATGGATTTTATTTATGGCTTCTATAATTATAATCTATCCAGATCATGGGAGCTGAAGACTTGTTTTTTATTGAGCACTGAGTAAAAAATTTGATGTCACCGCGTAGTGTCGGGGGTCTTTTGGTCACGCTGCAATCTTTGAACAACACAAGTTATAGATTCATTGATGATTGTAAGGGTGTATGGTAGTGATAGTTATGATAGTGGAGGTTGAGGTGATGGAGATTGTTGTGGTTGTGATTGATGTGGTGGAGATTGATTTGATTGACGAACATGTTCATTTGGCACGTGCCATTGGCTAGACTTCGCTCATCAATCTTGATAGACAATCTCTTAAAGTCTTGGACCATGTTGTCCAAGGTTGATTTGATTGTGATGATGTCTCCAACAACGCCTACCCTTGAGGAAAGTCATTGCAAATCATCGTTGTCTCTTGCCATTGTCGAAAAGTTGTTGAAGCTTTGATACCACTTGACGCGGGAGCGGAAGAGAACGATGTCGGTTAGATCTCGTTCTAGAGCTAATGAACCCTGAAAAGATCTTTCAGGTAGGGAACATACTCAAATCTACGAGCACAACACTCGAATCCACTGACAATTTACTCGAATCCACAAGTAAAGATAACAACTCGAATCCACGAGCAATTAGAGAGATAAACTTAATTTTAATTAATCAAAAGTTGAATAAAAAGTTGAATACAAAAACAAAGATACAACGACTTTATATAGGCAACTAAAAAGAAATACTACTCTAACTAGGGAACTATAACCTATTCCTAAAAGAAAGCAAAACGAATTAAAAGAGTCCTAATCTATTTAGGAAAACTAATTCTAATCCTAAGAGAATAAAATAAAAATAAATTGAAAGAATTTCTTTAGGTTTTTAATTAAAGAAGTCTTCAGAAATCTTTTTCCCTTTTGGAATTCAACTAGAAGTCATTCTGAAAATCCAACTTTGCAGATACGCTGAAACACGAGTGTCGGTCAAGGCCGATCGACCACTCTTCACATGTATCGGTCGACCGAGCAATCGGTCGACTGTAAAATCGATCTCTCTGTTGTTTGGCCGGTCGATCGGGCGGTCGACGTTAAGCAATTCTGTAGCACTGTATTTGGCCAGTAGACTGGGCGGTCGACAGCAGTCAAAACATGATCTTCTGTCGGTCGACCGGGTGGTCGACCGAGAACTGTCTCTGCTCTGTTGTTGAACCTTGTTCTCTTACTGTTGATAGCTTGGCTTCCTACATCACTTTCATAAGCTTATAAAAGAAGAGTTCTAATATATCTATGAAATTTACATAAATTACAATTAAAATAACAGAAAGATAAAATCAATCTGAATCCAAATTAGACCCAAAAACAAAATTCTAAATAGAGTTTGAATTAGCTAATACGCGCAGAACGATCGACCAGCTGAGAGACCCAACTCTTCTGGTCTTTTCCTGTCTTCTGTAAGGTCAACTGTCAGCCTGACTCCTTCTCTGTTGTCAGTCGGTCGACCGATATCCTCAGCTGGATATATCGGTCAACCGGGTAGTCGACCGGGAGCTGTGTTTGGTCTCTTGTTGAGCCTTGAAATCATGCCCTGCCTTCTACATCACGTGGCTAGGCATGAGATCAATGTGGTAGTCATCAGATGGGTTACTTGAGAGTCTAGAGCAAAGGAACTGGGGCGACTATTTGTTTTCTACTTTTATCTACTTTAACCCTTAAGCCAAAGTGTGGCTCAGGGTAGATCAGAGGAAATTTAGCTTTCCCTAGGGTATTCCTGGCCAGATTCATCCTGAGTTAAGCTACTACTTGCACTATATATTGTATGTCTAGTTCTTATTTGATTTCTCTCACATCCCTCTTATTTATCAATTTCTTCCTCCTTTATTTTACGTCTTACGTTCTTCACCTTGCGTTTATCTTGTTGGTTCGAGGGAATTTTACATGGGCAATTTTATACTTGCTTGGAAAGAAGTCATATATATATATATATATATATATATATATATATATATATATATATATATATATATATATATAGGTAACTCTGTTTAATCATTATAAAGACTTCTAAATTTAACCACACCTGCTGTTTTGGTGTTGTCGGTATCAACAATGGTCTATTTAACCTGCGAATGTGTTGTTTGCTTATTGTTTGAGTTACTTGTATTTTGTAAACTGCTGAGATTGGTATTAATATTATAACGACTGCCAAACAGACCAATAGGCAAACAATGTCTAAAAATTCTGCGCTAGACTAGAGTCATATGTAGGTTGGCCTACCTTGCGCATTATCATCCCTACCTAAAAGTTCAAAATATTTTTCGTTTCCTAAACGTACTATTAAAAATGTTCTAATTTTTCTCTTGGATTCATGATTTACTCTCTGTAGAGGAAAATTCTCAGAAAATTTCTTCACATCACGAATTGTAAGCGAGTAGACAAGTGATAGCAATCGCGAACAATAAGCACTTTACGTGAAAAACCTGAAAGGGAAAAAACTACAGAAAAGGGAGATAATTCACTATAATGTCACATACGATTACAATCTCTAGGGTTTGATGTAGTAATCAGAAGTCAATCCTTTTCTTGATAGAGATGGAGGTGTATCTGAGCTGTCATTGTGGGTTCGAATATTTTAGATTTACATAACTGTATGATTTGCATGTTATGATTTTCTTATAACCGCTTAGATGTGCGCCTCTTGATTATTGGGATCGTCATACAGAGATATCCGCTACTATCCATAACATCCCGCATTGATATAGGGGCGTTATAACATTTAGAACACAGGGATAACTAGCGGTATAGGTGGATCCGCGAATCGCAGGGATTGTGCTGTTCAGCTGTAAGCTGCACAAGAGTAGCAGGTTTTGAGGGTCTTCGTGTCGGCCTTGGGTGGCTTTGGGAAGGATCTTTGTGCTGATTATTAGCGTCTAAGAGAGTCGCACAGCTCCAATTGAGTAGTGAATCCGGGTGAGTGGTATAATCAGATGTGGACTCTAGGCGAGTCTTGAGGTTTTCTTTTTGGGCCCATGTGCCAGAGGCTTTCTTCCTGGGCCCATGTTTGGCTTGTATGTGAGCTGGCCGACAAGCGATGCCCCCAAGAGGTGGGACACGTATTGCGATCTTGATAAGGGTCAAAATCTGACTAGTATAGATGCCCCTCTGCCTCCTCTTCGAGTCTTCGAGCGAGAAAGAGGGGAGCTGATCGGTTACTGGTATTACATATAAATTGTTACATTCCCATATTTATTATATAATAAATCCTGTTATTTAGTCTTATTTTTGTTTATAATGTGCATGCCCATTATTATTGGAGATGGAAAAAAATGAGCCCAAAAGCCCACTTTAATTTTGATTTAATTAAATTTAAATCTTAAATAAAGACGGGACAAATATTCAGGTGGATAGAGACAATTCTGTTGGCCCAGAGGCTTTTCACCTTAGTTTTGATGATGATTAACTTATAAAGGTAGTTTGCTAATGATCTTGTATTTAATAAGTTTCAGATATTGATCAAGATCTTAGTAGGTGATTAGCTTCAACAAGGATTCAAAGCCAGTTTGGAAGCTAATACATGTAGATTCAAGAGCTCGCGTGTCAAGGTTACATCTTGCACTCAAAAGGAGTCAAACTCTATGGATCGAGTTTGGATCGAGTCGTCTTGAAGATGAAGATCGACAAGAAGACTTGCATTTATTTTTTTTAATTTTCGTTTAAATCTTGTGTAAGGATAGAATAGTTTTTGATATGCTCAAGTTCACACGCACACACAAGTTTAAAAGTTTTTGGTTTCGATTTAACCGTTTTAGAATTTCAAGAATATATCCTTCGTTGTCATGAATAGATAGAATCAAAACAAGTTTACATAGTTTATATGTGTGTTGGATTTCATCCATATACATTGATGTTTCATATTGTTTAAAAACTTATTTTGATAATTCTAGTTCATGGTTTCAGTTTTGTTTTAAACAAACTTAATTTTGGATATATTGTCAAAAACATAGATATATCATTACTACTATGTGTATTGGATCCATACACAATATGCTTCATAGGTGTTACAAATATCATATTTTTGTATCTATACAAGTTTTAGAGAAAATGTATTTTCATTTCAAAGTTTGGTTTATAAAAAATACGGTTTTCGGTTTAAGACTATATTTTCATGCCTAAAAAATAGTTCAAATAGCTTGAAATATGTGTTAATTTTTGGTCACACATATTTGTACTTCAAATATTTATAAGACTTATTTTTGTGTGATTTTATGTGATTTTATGGGATTTTATAGGTAATTAAAAGACCATATATTTCAACCTATAACCCTGGCTGTGGGCTGCTAACGGTCGACCGACCGGACGACCACAGCCTAGATCGGTCGATCGACCGGTCGACCGACGTGCACAGATGTGTACAGGCTTTAGCGGTCGACTGAGCGGTCGATCGTTCCAGAGAGTCTGCTATCTGGAAATGGGCCCGGTTGACTGACCGGTATACCAACCAGAGAGACCAACTCTCTAGTTTTGGCCTTAGTCGACCTACATGCAGTTTGCCTTGGGGCGCACCGACAACCCCAATGGTTGGAAGTTCGATCGTTGGCGGTCGACGGACAGGTCAATTTTGACCTGTTCTGAACCCCAACGACTATATTTTAGACCATATAAATATGGGTCCTTTGAGGCCAGTTTTAACCAAGATTTCAAGTGCAATTTTCCCCACATTCTTTCTTAAGTGTTTTAACAAAGTTTTCAAAAGAGTTTTGTGCCAAAATTCTCTATCTTTATTTGTTTTCAAAGTTTTGAAAAATCAAAGAAAATCAAGTCTTTGGGAATTCTATCTTGTTCTTCATTTTATATATCTATCAAGAAGTTTTCTCAAGTTTTTTCTTTGTTGTTTTGTTTCCAATCACTTTGATTTCTCAAATACTTGAGCCAATCAATTTTATTCCTATCTTTAGGATTTTTGCTTTGTAAGAAAATTGTTTGTCATCCTTTGAGACCAACCAAGAGAGTGTTTGTGATCACCAAGTTGTATTTTTCTTTACTTTGTGCTTGGCTTAGTGTCCACCTCTTGTGTAGAGGTTTGTGTTGAGAGAGAGGAGTTGTGTACTCCTGGTGTTGAACTATAATTCCTTAGTGGAGGTCCCTTTGTGGAAGGTCCTGTGTGGTCCACATAGTGGAAATCCTTCTGTGTGAAGGCGGGGACGTAGAGCAGTGACTCGAATCTCGAAACATATTCTTGTGTTTGTGTTTGGATCTTTTCTCTCTTATATCTTGCATTGTTATTACTTGTTTATATTCATACACATGCTAGATATTGTTTGTGTGCCCACACTTGTGTTCAACCAAGATAGCTTTTACAGCACCTCAACTCTTAATCTAGAGGAATCTAGAGGAATAGTTTCAGAGCCCTTCACGGAGAATTCGGGCTCACTCTTAGTTACACAGTGTGTTTGCTATTAAGTTTTAAATTTCACATCATTTGTCCTAGATTAGCTTGTACACCTATTCACCCCCTTCTAGGTGTACCTACAATTGGTATCAGAGCCCACGCTCCTGATATTCAGTTTAACCACCTAGGAATGTGATCCTTAGATTGCTAATCTAGATTTACTTTTGCACACATATAGTTTATTTACTCACGGATTTTCTTACCCTTCCCATGTATGATGCTTTTAACATCGATATGTGGAAGTTTAAGAAGTGCTTATCTTAAAGCCCTAGGATTGCATGTCTACCTTGCCACTACCAAGAAATCATTTGTTGGTAATGACAAGTATTTAGGGGCTAATGCACAAGCCATAGATGCATTAAACAATACACTTAGCAAAGAACAATTTTTTTGATTTCTCATTGTGATTCCCTTTTGTAGTGTGGAACACACCGACTTCTCCAAGGAACAAACAAAATACGTTTTGGTGAAAGAATCTAATGGAAATGAGTCCAACCAAGCTTGCTTCATGTCTAAGAGAATGACTCCCTTGAGGTAATTTCAGACATTCAACTAGATTGTGCTAGTTCTTCATTGATAACAATGGTATAGATGCTAATGCTTTAAATGAAGAACTATTCATGTTTTGCGAAAACTTGCTTTTAAAGTATAAAGCTTTGAAAAGCAAGAGTTTTGATTTAAAAAAGAAAAATGAAAATTTATTTTCTAAACTTGATTTGGTTTTGCAAGAAAGGGTTGATATTTCAAGTGAGAGAGACTCATTGAAAGTTCAACTTGACCTTTCTTTAAATGAAAATAAAATTTTGAAAAATGAAAATGAGTTTGATCTTATTTTGAAGAAAAATGAAGTTTTGTCTTCAAAACTTGATTTTGTTTTAAAAGAAAACGGTTTCTTTGAAAAATAAAATCATTTTAATTTCAAAAGAATTAGATTTATTAGTTCCAAAGGAAAATATTTCTTTGAAAAATGATTTTGTTTACCATTCTTGTCATGATTCTGTTGATACATCTCCTAGTGATAAGATTTTGTTGCATGCTCCACTTCTTTTCAAGTATTAATAATGATATTTGCATGTTGAAGAAAAGTGTAGATTGTTTAGGCTCCACTTGGAGCCAATGTGCCATGGACCACACGATTGGAATCCATGTTTCATAAAAACATGCTCCACATATTCATGCACACAAATCACGGCATACGCATGCTCATCATGCTCATACACATGATTTTATGTATGCTAATGTGTACACTTATACACATTGTGGACGTACAAGCCACCTTACAAAATTTTGTTACGATAGAATACATAATTCAAATTTTGTAAATAAGTTTGTTTGGGCTAGGAAAAGTGCTAACCCCCATGGACCTAAGAAAGTCTGGTACCAAAAGCCACTCTTATTGTATTTGATGTTGGTGTGGGCTCTCACATGACGTGAGAGTATTGGTGCCTTGATGGTGGATGCGTTTCAAACCAAATGATCATATTTATGGATGAATCACTTTCAAGGGAAGTTTGGTGGAAGATCTCAATGGTTTGGAGACCAAGATCATATGGTTTGGTAACCATCTCTAACTCCCATTTTTGTTTACATGCTTTTTATTATTGATTATTAGCATGTTTTTGGTTTTAATATTCATTATATTAAATGCAATATTATTAGACATGTGATATACATAGATTGTCTTTGAGATACACCCATGTTCATATGGATTCATATTTTTGTGTTCTCACTATTGTTTAATTAATATGTATATCCTAGTTCTAATAGCACATGTAATTAGCCTAGCGATTATGTTTTTTTTTTTTTTATGTTTTGTGTTTCATGTTTTGATTACTAGTTTAGATGTAGTTTTCATTAAAACTTGTGTTTATATTTGTACAATTAGTGAGTTGCACTTGATTATTATGTGTTTGTACTTTATTACTCATTTATACTCATTAGACGTACTTATATAACCTTGTTTTGATGATACTTACATCTTTACTTGTTATCCCTATTTTGTACATGTTTTCGTGTTTAGCTTCATGTATATGTTAATTTTGTCTAAAACTCTTAGATATATATGTCCATCCTAGAATCACTTGCTTTTCATGTATTATTCATTTGTGGACTCGTTTTTGTTTGGGATATATATGTATACTTTTAGTTTTGACAAAACATACATATACCTTGAAGCTTGTTTAGTTTTTGATAAAAATAGAATTTTTCATGTTTGATGATTTTCATGTTTTTGAGTAAAGAATTTCATATGAGCCTTATTGATTTATTTTCATGTATATGGTACTTACATGAATCTTGTACGCTCTATATATCTTTTGTTTACTCATGGTTTGATTCATGAGTCTGTATGTGCTTCATATATTTTTGAGTGTCGATTCTCGTATAATTTTTATATATTATGAAATATATATTTGTTGTATTCCTTATTTGAAGGATTTCGTACTAATTTTCAAAATTATCATAAAACTAGTTTCGTTATTCTTCAATTTGGTAGTTTTTTTCAATCTATGCTAAAATAATTTTCAAATCTTATTTTTGAAAACCCCTACTATTGATTAGTCTCTAAAATTGCATATTTCATACCACATCTTCATATTTATTTAATATTAAATTCTACTAATAATACCTCTCTTGTATATTTCTAGGTCCATGGCATGGAATAAAGAAGAAGACTCAAAATAACCATTTAATTGGTGATTAAAAGCCTACAAGATAACCATTGATCTTTGAGAGTGGTTTCATCAAAAATCAGGGACCGAAAATCAGAAATCGGGATATGCAACCGACAGGGGGACAAGCGGGCAGCGCGCAGTAGGCAGCGCCGTGCCCTGGTACAGTCGCAGAAACGTGGCCTAGGCTGCGTTTCTGCGGCTCTGGTGTAGAGCCGCGCGCCAAGATTTGACGCGCGGCTCCGTACCTGTACCCTGGTGCCCAATTTTACCTATAAATACCCTCGGACTTCCAGAGCAGAAAAGGAGGAGTTTTTGAAGTGTTTTTTTAGGTTAGTTTTTAGGATTTTTCCTTTGTTGTGAGTTTAGGG